>CAUYQU010088335.1:0-21615 GCA_963574635.1 Cheracebus regulus | reverse complement strand
TTTACACTCCCACCAACAGTGTAAAAGTGTTCCTATTTCTCCACATCCTCTCCAGCATCTGTTGTCTCCAGATTTTTTAATGATTGCCATTCTAATTGGCGTGAGATGGTATCTCAGTGTGGTTTTGATTTATATTTCTCTAATGACCAGTGATGATGAGCATTTTTTCATATGTTTGTTGGCCTCATATATGTCTTCTTTTGAAAAGTGTCTGTTCATATCCTTCTCCCACTTTTGAATGGGTTTGTTTGTTTTTTCTTGTAAATCTGTTTTAGTTCTTTGTAGATTCTGGATATTAGCCCTTTGTCAGATGGGTAGATTGCAAAACTTCTTCCCATTTGTATTTCTGTGGAATCAATGGTGATACCCCTTTATCGTTTTTTATTGCATCTATTTGATTATTCTCTCTTTTCTTTTTATTAATCTGGCTAGTGGTCTATTTTGTTGATCTTTTCAAAAAACCAGCTCCTGGATTTGTTGATTTTTTTGAAGGGTTTTTTGTGTCTCTATCTCCTTCTGTTCTGCTCTGATTTTAGTTATTTCTTGTCTTCTGCTAAGTTTTGAGTTTTTTTGATCTTGCTCCTCTAGCTCTTTCAATTTTGATGATAGGGTGTTGATTTAGATCTTTCCTTGCTTCTCATGTGGGCATTTATTGCTATATATTTTCCTCTAGACACTGCTTTAAATGTGTCCCAGACATTCTGGTATGTTGTGTCTTCGTTCTCCGTGGTTTTGAAGAACATCTTTATATCTGCCTTCATTTCATTGTTTATTCAGTCAACATTCAGGAACCAGTTGTTCAGTTTCCATGAAGTTGTGTGGTTCTGAGTTAGTTTCTGAATTCTGAGTGAGTTCTAACTTGATTGCACTGTGGTCTGAGAGACTATGATTTCCGTTCTTTTGCATTTGCTGAGGAGTGATTTACTTCTGATTATGTGGTCAATTTTAGTGTAGGTGTGATGTGGTGCTGAGAAGAATGTATATTCTGTGGATTTGGGGTGGAGAGGTCTGTAAATGTCTATTAGGTTTGCTTAGTCCAGGTCTGAGTTCAAGTCCTGGATATCCTTGTTAATTTTCTGTCTCGTTGATCTGTCTAATATTGACAGTAGAGTGATAAAGTCTCCCACTATTATTGTGTGGGAGTCTAAGTCTCTTTGTAGGTCATTACGAACCTGCTTTATGTATCTGGGTGCATATATATTGGGTGTGTATATATTTAGGTTCGTTAGCTCTTCTTGTTGCATCAATCCTTTTACCATTATGTAATGCCCTTCTTTGTCTCTTTTGATCTTTGTTGGTTTAAAATCCATTTTATCAGAGACTAGGATTGCAACTCCTGCTTTTTTCGTTCTCCATTTCCTTGGTAAATCTTCATCCCTTTATTTTGAGCCTATATGTATCATAGCACGTGAGATGGATTTCCTGGATATAGCACACCAATGGGTTTTGACGTTTTATCCAATTTGTCAGCCTGTGTCTTTTGATTGGGGCATTTAGTTCATTTACATTTAAGGTTAATATTGTTATGTATGAATATGATCTTGCCATTTTGATGCTGGCTGGTTGTTTTGCCCATTAGTTGATGCAGTTTCTTCATTGTGTCAATGGTCTTTACTATTTGGTACGTTTTTGGAGTGGCTGGTACTGGTCGTTCCTTTCTATGTTTAGTGCTTCTTTCAAGAGCTCTTGTAAGGCAGGCCTGGTGGTGATGAAATCTCTGAGTAATTGCTTGTTCGTAAAGGATTTTATTTCTCCTTTGCTTATGAAACTTAGTTTGGCTGGATATGAAATTCTAGGTTGAAAGGTCTTTTCTTTAAGGATGTTGAATATTGGCCCCCACTCTCTTCTGGCTTGTAGGGTTTCTGCTGAGAGATACACTGTGAGTCTGATGGGCTTCCCTTTGTGGGTAACCCGACCTTTCTCTCTGGCTGATAGTGGTGACTTGCCTCATTGATGGTGGACTGCCTTGGTAATGGTGGACTGCCTCAGGAATGGCAGACTTCCTCGGTAGTGGTGGACTGCCTCGGTGTTGGCAGACACCCTTCCCCCCACAGAGCTGGACCATCCCGGGTCCAGCTGTGCTTGCTGTGAAACTCTCAATCCAGAGTGTTTCAGATTGCTGGTCTTTGTTGGGGTGGGACCAGCAGAGCCAGATCACCTGGCTCCCTGTTTCAGCCCCTTTTTATTCCATTGAATGGGTGACTCTGTCTCCCAGACATTCCAGTCGCCAGTTGGAACGGCACCCGGATTTGTGTGAGTTTTTGTGAGGAGACCCACTGCATTGGCTGAAATAGCTGCGCTGGAGACTTGTGGCGGTTTTCTGCCTGGGAATCTCTTGGTCTGTGGATTGTAAAAATTCATTTGGAAATGCAGTGATCACTCACCCTCTGCATTTTTGATGGGAGCTGCAATCCAGAGCTGTGCCTATTCAGCCATCTTGGATCGTCCTCCTATCTGTATTCTTTTACTTATAGCAAATATGAATATTTTCCTGTTTACATCTAAAATGCCTTTGAACTTGATGAAATCTTACATTTTCTCCCTATATATATTCTGTTTGGTTGGGTCACATAATTCTGGGTAATAAATAATAACTGAAATTTGAAGTTTCATTATAATTATATTTTACCTACTGTCATACCTTCTAATTTGACTGGCACTAACAAGATAAATTTGTTTCAGATGCCCTAGAATGACAAATTTCAGGAATTAATTTCTTTTTTAGGTTGGAGTAGCTTGGTAAAATGTACATAAAATAATATTCATTCAGTTTATTTTCTTTACATGAGCGACAGCTTTTCTCTCCTATCTTTCATGAGAATATAAAGCTAAAGTGTAGTTAATAACATAATTGAATACTGAGTTTGTATTTTCCCTTTCATCTTTTACTGCTTTTTGGCAGATAGCATTTAAGATTTGTTTTATGTGGTTTCTCAAACTCTTTGGTTTTATTGATGCATGTCTCTACATCACTTATTGCTTACTGTAGTTTTAATAAATCTAAATGGAGCATCTTTAGAAAATTCAACTTTTTTTTTCAGTAGCAGAGCTGCTATGTTTGGTACAAAACATAATTTGAGGTTGATAGCATTTATTATCTTACACAGAGTAAAATATAAACAAAACAATAGGGATATAGTGAGAAGTAGCTCTCCCTCCTCCAAAGGATCTTATGCTTTCTTTTTTATCAGCAACAACTTAAGCAAAAATGATTTCTAGAGAATGATTTCAGAAAAAGTCTTTAGGAATTTACCTCAACATAATACAAGCCATATATGATAGGCCCACGCTAGTATCATAGTGAATTAGGGAAAACTTGAAAACTTTTCCTGTAAGATCTGGAACAGTACAAGAAAACTCACTGTCACCACTGTTATTCAGTAGAGCACTGGAAGTCATAGCTAGAGCAGTCAGGCAAGGGAAAGAAATAAAAGTCATGCAATTTGGAAATGAAGAAGTGAAATTATCCTTGTTTGCAGATGACATGATCTTATATATGGAAAGACCAAACGACTCTACTAAAAATGATTAGAACTGATAAACAAATTTAGTAAATTTTCAGAACATGAAATAAACATAAAAAGATTAGTAGCATTTCTATATGTTGACAGTGAACAACCTGAAAAGAAATAAAAAATTAACTTCAATAGCCACAGATAAAACTGTGTATCTAGGGAATAACTTAACCAAAGCAGTGAAAGAGTTCTACATGAAAACTATAAAACACTGATGAAGGAAATTAAAGAGGATACCAAAACAAGGAGAGATATTCTATGTTCATGGATTGGGAGGATCAATATTGTTAAAATGTGCATAGTGCCCAAGGCAATCTACAGATTCAGTACAAGTTCTTTCAAACTACAAGTGACATTCTTCACAGAAATAGAAATAAACAATTCTAAAATTCATAGAGAACCACAAAAGACCCACAATAGGCAATGCTATACTGAACAAAAAGAATGAAACTAGAGAAATCATGTTACTGGACTTCAAATTATACTATACAACTATAGTAACCAAGCAGTAAGAAACTGGCATAAACACACACACATAGACAATTGAAACAGAACAGAGAATGCAGGAACAAATCCACCCACCTACAGTGAACCCATTTTCGACAAAGATACCAAGAACATACCATGGAGGAAAGACAGTCTCTTCAATAAATCATGGTTGGAAACTGGATATCCAAATACAGAAGAATAAAACTACACTCCTATTTTGCACTTGCTTTTGGAATCTTAGTCATGAATTCTTTGCTTATACCAACATCTGGAAGAATATTTCCAGTGTTATATCCTAGAATTTTAATGGTATCAGAACTTAAATGTAAGTCTTGGATCCATCCTGAGTTGATTTTTGTATAAGGTTAGAGATGGGGATTCAGTTTATTTTTTTATTTTTTTATTTGAAATGGAGTCTCGCTCTGTCTCCAGAGTGGAGTGCGGTGGTGCGATCTCAGCTCACTGCAACCTCCACCTCCTGGGTTCAAGCAATTCTCCTGCCTCAGCCTCCTGAGTAGCTGGGACAGGTGCATGTCACCGCGTCCAGCTAATTTTTGTATTTTTAGTAGAAACAGGATTTCACCGTGTTGGCCAGGATGGTCTCAATCTCTTGACCTTGTGATCTGCCTGCCTCAGCCTCCCAAAGTGCTGGGGTTGCAGACATGAGCCACTGCTCCCCGCTGGGGACTCAGGTTTATTCTTCTACACCCGGCTTTCTAGTTTTCCCATCGCCATTTACTGAATAGGGTGTCCTTTGCCAAATTTATGTTTTTGTATGCTTTGCTGAAGAGCATTTGGCTGTATTTGGCTCTATTTCTGTATTCTGTATTCTGTTCCATTGTGCATGTGCTTATTTGTATACCTTGCTGCTTTGGTAGCTTTAGCCTTATAGTATAATTTGAAGTTGGGTAATGTTTTGCTTATTATTGCTGTGGCTATGCAGGTTCTTTTCCAGTTCCATATGAATTTTAGGATTGTTTTATCTAGTTCCCTGAAGAATGATAATGGTTTTTTCATGGGAATTGCATTGAACTGGTAGATTACTTTTGGCAGTATGGTCATTTTTACAATGTTGATTTTCTCATCCATGAGAATGGGATGTGTTTCCATTTGTTTGTGTCATCTGTGATTTCTTTCAGCAGTGTTTTGCAGTGTTCCTCCTAGAGATCTTTCACCTCCTTGGTTAAATATATTCGTACATATTTAATTTTTTTTTGCAGTGGTTGTAAAAGAGATTGAGTTATTGATTTGATTCTCAGCTTGGTCATTGTTGTTGTATAGCAATGCTACTGATTTGTGTATATTAATTTTGTATCCTGAGACTTTACTGAATTTACTTATCTCTATATAAATTTTGGAATATATATTTTTTCTAATTCTGAGTAAAATGGTATTGGTACTTTGACAGGAATAGCATTAAATCTGTCAATTATTTTGGCCAATCTAGCCATTTAAAAATATTGATCCTTCCTATCCATGAGCTTGGAATATTTTTCTATTTATTTGTGTCATCTACGATGTCTTTAAGTAGTGTTTTGTAGTTTTCCCCATAGACATCTGTCACTTCCTTGGTTAGATGTATTTCTAGATATCTTATTCTTTTTGTGGTATTGTGAATGAGATTGCCTTCTTGATTTGGCTCTCAGCTTGAACATTATTGGTATATGGAAATGATACTGATTTTTGTACATTGATTTTGTATTTGAAAACTTTACTGAAGTAAAGCTCCAGGATCCTTTTGGTGGAGTCTTTAGCGTTCTCTAGGTATAGAATCATATCATCAGCAAAGAGTAATAGTTTGAATTCTTTTCCTATTTGGATGCCTTTTATTTCTTTCTCTTGCCTGATTACTCTGGCTAGAACTTCCAGTACTGTGTTGAATAGGAATGGTGAGAGTGGGCATCCGTGTATTGTGTTGTTCTTGTTTTTAAGGGGAATGCTTCCAGCTTTTGCATATTATGTATGATGTTGGCTGTGGATTTGTCATAAATGGCTTGTATTATTTTAAGGTTTATTCATTTGATGCCTTATTTGTTGAGGGTTTTTATCATGAAAGGATGCGGGATTTTATTGAAAGCCTTTTCATGCCTATTGAGATAATCGTGTGGTTTTTGTTTTTAATGTTGTTTATGTGGTGAATCACATTTATTAATTTGCATGTGTTGAACCAACCTGGCATCCCAGGAATGAAACCTAATTGATCATGGTGAATTAATTTTTTTAATATACTGCTAGATTTTGATTGATAGGTTTTTTTTTTTTTTTTTGAGGGTGTTTACATCTATGTTCACCAGGGATATTGGCCTATAGTTTTCTTTTTGTGTTGTGCCTTTGCCAGGTTTTGGTATCAGGGTGATGTTGGTTTCATAGAGAATTAGGGAGGAGCCCTTCCTCCTTGATTTTTTGGAATAATTTCAGTAGAATTGTTTTTAGCTCTTCTTTATATGCGTGGTAGAATACAGCTGTTAATTCAACTTGCCCAGAGATTTTTTGGTAGGTTTTTCATTATTGATTCGATTTGTGAATTTGATATTGGTTTGTTCAAGGATTCAATTTCTTCCTGATTCAAACTTTGGATGTTGGATGCTTCCAGGAATTTATCCATTTCCTTTACATTTTATAGTTTGTGTGCTTAGAGGTGTTCATAGTATTCTCTGAAGATCTTTTGTACCTCTGTGGGATCAGTTGTAATGTCGTAGTTGTCATTTCTAATTTTGTGTTTTTAGATATTCTCTCTTTTTTTCTTTGTCAATCTAGCTAGCAGTCTATTGATCTTGTTTATCCATTCAGAAAGGTAACTTTTGGTTTTGTTGATTCTATGTATCAGTTTTGAGGTCTGAATTTCATTCAGTTCTGCTCTGATTTTAGTTATTTCTTTTCTTCTGCTAGATTTGATGTTAGTTTGTTCTTGTTTTGCTAGTTCCTTTAGGTCATCCTGCTTTTCTTTCTTTCTTTTTTTTTTGAGATGCAGTCTTGCTCTGTCATATAGGCTAGAGTGTAGTGGTTAGATCTCAGCTCACTGAAACCTCTGCCTCCCAAGTTCAAGTGATTCTCGTTCCTCAGCCTCCCAAGTAGCTAGGAATACAGACATATGCAACCACACCTGGCTAATTTTTGTATTTTAGTAGAGATGGGGTTTTACCATGTTGGCCAGGCTGGTCTTGAACTCCTGACCTCAAGTGATACACCTGTCTTGGCCTCCCAAAGTGCTGGGATTATAGGTGTGAGCCACTGTGCTCTGCACTATACTGCTTTTCTTAGTGACTACGTTAATTTACATTTCTACCACAGTGCTTGCTAACACTTATTTTCTGAGTTTTTTTTTTCCACAGTAGTTATCCTAATGGGTATGAAGTTATATCCTATTATAGTTATTTGCATTTTTCTAGTGATTAATAATATTAAACATTTTTTCATATAAATGTTGACCATTTATATACCTTCTTCAGTGAACTTTCTATTCAAGATCTTCACCCATTTTTAAATTGGTTTTTTATTTTGTGGCTGATGTTGTTGAGTTGTAGGAGCTCTTTATGTATTCTGGATATTAATCTCTTATCATCTGTATGATTTGCGAATGTTTTCCCATTCTCTAGATTGTCTTTTCACTTTGTTGATTGTATTCATTGGTGCACAGGAGCTTTTAAGTTTATTGTCATTCCATTTGTCTGTTTTTGCTTTTGTTGCCTGTGCTTTTGGTGTCATGTATAAGAAGTCATTGTCAAATCTAATGTCATAAAGACTTTCTTCCCTTAAAAATAATTTTTAGAGGGGTTTAGGCCATCAGTTTAGGTTTTTAATTCATTTTGAGTTAATTTTTATATAGTATAATGTTTTTCCAACACCAGTTGTTCAAGAGATTGTCCTTTCCCCATTCAATGGTCTTAGCATTGCTATGAAGATCATTTTACCATATTTGTGAGGTTTCACTTCAGGGGCTGTCTCTTACATTTGTATATATGTCTATCTTCATGACAATATCATACTGTTTTGATTACTGTTGTTGTATAATAGGTTTTGACATCAGAAACAGTGAGACCTCCAACTTTGTTTTTCTTTTCTCTCTCTATATATTTTTTGGCTATTAACTGTGGCTTTTCTATTTCTATGGCAGAGTGAGTGGAAGCTGCTTTTTAAGTAAAGTAGATGGATCAAGTCAGAGGAAGAGATGCACCCCATGGGTGCCTGTGATGCAATGCAATATGAAGGTGCAGAAATCCACTGGGAGGGCTGGGCATGGTGGCTCATTCCTGTAATCCCAGCACTTTGGGAGGAGGCCAAGGCAGACAGATTGTTTGAGCTCAGGAGTTCAGGATCAGCTTGGGTGACATAGTGAAACCTCTTATCTTAAAAAAAAAAAAATCTACTGGGAGAAAAAGAGAAAACCCATCACTACCACCTCAATAAAAATCTACTTGCAGCACAGGCCTTGGAACTTATGTACAGGATCTTTTCCTCAAATTGGTAACCATGTTTGTCAGTATGTTTTTCTTTCTTTTACAATATGGGGATGTTGAAAACACCTTACTAGAATTGTAGGTTGAGTCAAAATTGACTAAACTTTGAACTTTGGGGATTTTAATAAGTATTTTGCTCATGAAATACATCCCTGACACTATAATGTGTTCTGCACATGCAGTGGTGCCTACAGTGATGGAGAAAGCAGACCTAATCTTTGCCCTCAAAGAAACTGACTTAGCAGCTTCTTGTCAACTCCAAGTTTGCCTCTTCAGCTACAGAATGTAGTTTTCTGTTTTTTCATGGGCTTGTTCTTTGATGAGTTTTTAAGATAAAGGGAGAGTTTGCTAGTTTTCTTTATGAGAAAATCAAGCACTCCCTGGCTATGAACTGGAGACAAAACACATGCCATTCCATATTATAACTTTAATAAGAAATTTTAATTTAATTTAAATACATTTGAGATTTAAATAAATGATTTATTTCTTCCTCTAAAGTCATGAAAGAATCTCTCATACCATATGGAGTAGTGAGAGCCAAGATATTTGGCAAGAGGGAATGGGGAAAGAATTGATGTTATGGTCTGCTGCATGGAAGGAGGGGCCAAATTATACCAAAACAGATATTAAAGAATTATTGATACTAAAATGTGCTTTCTGGGGACTTCTCTGCCTTGCAGTTGAAAATTAACCCATGAAAAAATTAGAATTTATCTGGAGGATATTCATCGCCTAGATACATTTTTCTTCAGAGGGGCTAAAAATATTAAGCAGCTACTTAAGTCCCTGTTGTCCTGGCACATAGTCCACATTATATAAATATTAAACAACAAATTTAAAATGTACCAAAGTTTATATAGTTTCTCTGATTTTATTTGAAAAGCTTTGAGGTTTATAGCAAAGACAGAGTAAATTAATGGAGTTGGGGGAATGTATATATAACACAGAAACTTATTTTGCTAGAAACTTTTATAATATGACACAGCAACAATAAAGTTACACAGCCCCTTTTACTGTTCAAATGTAATGTTTAGCTGTTGATATTAATTTGTGTTTTTTGAAGGGTTTTTGCTGGTGTTGGGTGGTTTGGGATGATGCTAAACTGAAATGAAGGATCTCTGTATGTTCATGAGTTTCTGAGGAATTAGAATTAGGTTAATAATTTTTTCATGAGGTGCTCAGTGTTCTAGAAGTATTCTTTGTGTTTGGTTTGGTTAACATTCTGCAAAATCTCCAGACATTGAAGTAGTGGCAAACATGTTTAGAGAAAGAAGGAGAGCATTCAGAACTTACTCTATGAAATATTATTTCTTTGGATTGTTCTCTATATCAAAGGATGAAGATAGGGCCCTGACAATGCAAATTACTTCTAAAAAATAAAATGTGCCATTTGTTTGCTAAATTATTTAATTTTCTTTTCTATGTATGTGAAATTTTAGCTGTAAAACTTAATTTGTTAGAACTTGTTAATTAGACCTGTGAAAATATCTTTAAAATATTTATATTTCAAAAATATGTTATAAAATGCTTCAGTCAGTGTATAGTAGCTCATGGAAAGACTGACATGTTATATTGTATTAGCATAACAAGAAAGGATCTGTAAAATACCCTGATAAAAGATTAGTATGCCAAAGTTTTGTTAGTTGTTAATATGAAAAAGATGACATTGGCAAAAAGTAAAACTTTAGACTTTGGGAAATGCTTCCAATACTGAAGCTGCTGTTTTTGATTTTATTTTCTAGGTCATTGTTTCCCAAACTAGATGCTGAATCCCGGTGAGACTATGAAGATACTGTGAGCATTCTTGGAGATCAGAGCAGAAAAGATCCAATGGAGGTAGGTAGCAGTGAAGTACTACAGGCAATTATAAAAATGAACCAGATGCCCTCTTTTCTCTGGTACTTCTCATGATAGCTCCACATCCATGTGCTTTCTTTTAGCCTTTTCAGACTTCTGATACTCAGAAAAAGTGATGGCTATGGGTAACCTTCTTTGAATTTTTCTTTTCCTTAGTAATAGCTAATGCTTTTTGATCAATTATTTTGCCATGAGATAATGTACTAAGTGAATTAGTTTCATTTAGACCTCAGTGTAATTCTATGAGATAGGTACTAGGTTTTTTTTCTTCAGTTTATAAGTGTAGCAGTTGCAGCTTAGGGAGTTTTGGTGATTTCTATGAGGTCATTCAGCTAAAAAGAGATGCTAGGGATTTTGAACACAGGCAGTCTGAATGTAGGACTCACAGTCTTTCTCCCTCTTCTTCTATTTTCATCATTGGATTTTATCACATGAAATGGTCTGAGAACCATTCCTCTATAATTATCAACTAGGCTAAGGAAGGGGAGTAAGCTATCTTAATGGGGCATCTTGGACAGGACATTCTGAGCTTTTTCAAATGGCAAAAATGCTTTCTACAAAGATTAAGACATGCCATTTAGTACGCCCAAGCTCTGCTTAAAAAATACTTTATCTAACAAAAGAGAAATAATCATTAAAAAAATGTAGTGTATATGAAGGTGGCATAGAAAGTGACAAAAATTTAAAAGCCTTGTTATTAATTCTCGGACTTAGACTGTTTTGTACAGTTCCATATTTTTTATGTAGAGGATGTTATTATGTAAGAGCACTTCAGTCTCTCTTTTAGAGAAAGTTACAGAAGTGTCTCCCTCTCATCTGCTCTTTGCTTCCTGCTGCTATCCTCTACCTCTCATGAAGATACTTGTGTAATACTGGGGTCATTGTTGAGAATTAAGGGGTACATTTAACAGCTGAATTCTCCAAAATGAATTCTAAACTCAAATAAAAATGGGACTTCCAGAAATGGTGGCTTGAGAAGCTGGGGCAAAGGCTTCTACAAACAGTTTTAAAAATCTGGACCCTATTATGAAAGATAGCTTAATTGAAGGCACTGGAACATGCCCAAAGACAGACAGAAATTGAGAAAAATACACCCTTGAAAGACTACTGTTGCATTGGATAAGCACTGCAAGTTTGTGCCTTTCTTGCCGAGGGCTGCTCTCCATACCCAACTATGACACAGGAAAACCTCAGCCTTAATGGTATTAAAAGGCAGATGCTGAAGGTCAGAGCAGCAGAGATACTAGTAAGTTATAGGAGGATTTTGGAAGTGAGAAAACCACACTTATCTGACAATTTGTTTCATTTACACCATCAAATAGGATGCTGATATATGTCTTCTTGCTAAAAGAACATTCTCTCAATGTTCTGAGATAGTCTCCAATCTCGTATTTTGTGCTATAGTATCTCTTTTTTAAAATTGGAATCTGCTTGAACAACACTGGACATATTAGGATATTTGGGGCACAGTGGACATATTAGGCCTTTATATTTAACTTTGATGATGGGATTAAGCCTTCCTTTGGGAACTGAAGGCTATAAGAGTATGGAGAGAAACAGATGCATTCTCCATAAAGAAAACTTGTGTTCAGTTATCATTACTGTGCTTTTGGTTCCCAGCAATATACCCACTGGTATCCACTGGGTACCCAAGTGTTGTGTCCCATTAATTTGGATAACCCCAGGAATAAACTGAGGTGGCATATGTGTTCAAGATAGGTCAATGGCTTGACAGACTAAAATGTTTGTTGGAATTATATCAGTTTGGGACTTTCTCCAGATTTAGATAAGAGGAATAAAAAGAAAACAAACGTCTAGCCTTGTCTGGGTTCTTCAGTCACCCTCTCTGCTCCACAGCTAGCAAGTTGACTTGATCCATACAAATATCACTCTTCTAGAGACCAGTTCAATCTCCCTGGGTGACTATTAGTCAGAGTTCTTCAGAGAAACAGAATCATATGGAGGTTGAGAATTCCTGAGATCTATAGCTGGCCAGCTGAAGACCCAGGAGAGCTAATGGAATAGTTTCAGTCCAAGTCCAAAGATCTGATAACAAGGAGAGCCAGTGTTGTGAGTTGCAGGCTGAGTCTGAAGGCAGGAGAAGACCGGTGTCACAGCTTAAAGACAGTCTGGCAGGCAAAAGAGAATTCTGTCTTACTCGTTCAGCCCTTTTATTCTATTCAGGCTTTCAATGGGTTTAATGAAGCCTAGCCACAATGGGGAGGGCTATCTACTTTACTCAATCTATCAATTCAAATGTTAATCTCATCCAGAAACACCCTCACAGACAGATCCAAAATAATATTTAATCAACTATCTGGATATTCCATGACCTAGTTAAACTGACACATAAAATTAACCATCATGGTGATGCAAAGTGAACTAGGTCTATTTGGTCACTCTCTATGGCCAAATAGCTGACCTTGGTTAGAGAAATGCATGCTAAAACCTTATGTGCTTCTGATGGGGCATATGTTGGGCAGGCCAAATTCTTGTTACCTGAAGTTTCAACAACTCTGCTACAGTGAAGATATTACAAAGCCTCGGGCAAAAATAGAAAGTCATTAATATTTGGTCAAAAGAAGTATGTCTTAGTGATAGTTGTTCTTGAGCTCATTAAAACTTAGTTGGAGAACTACAAAACTAACTATAACATGGGACAACCTTTATGAGGGCCATAGTAGAGAAAATGAACAGTATGAAAGTACAGGGTGAGTGACTGAGGGAGGGCATTTTAGTTGTCTTTTGTCATCATTTATCTTGGCCTTTCTTTGTCATAGGTAGCTTTTGTTTTCATTGAGATATAATTCATATACCATAAAATTAACCATTTAAAAATGTACAGTTCATTGATTTTCAGTATATTTACAAGGTTGTGCAACTACTGCCACTAATTCCAGAGTATTTTTATTGTCCTCAGGGAAACTTTTTGCAACAGATAATATTTTCTCACTTTCATGATTATATACAAAATCTTATAAATGCTATGAGACTAATTTATTGGTGAAATATCTTGATTAACCAATTTGGGCAGAGAAGCAGTTTTTAAAATTAATTAATTAACTTTATTTATTTATTTATTTGAGATAGAGTCTTGCTCTGTTGCCCAGGCTGGAGTGCAGTGGCCTGATCTCGGCTCACTGCAACCTCCAGCTTCCAGGTTCAAGTGATTTTTGAGCCTCAGCCTCCTGAGTAGCTGAGACCACAGGTGTGTGCCTCCACACCTGGCTAATTTTTGTGTTTTTGGTAGAGCGGGGTTTTGCCATGTTGGCCAGGCTGGTCTTGAACTCCTGGTCACAAGTGATCTGCTGGCCTCAACCTCCCAATGTGCTGTTATTATAGGTGTGAGCCACTGTGCCCAACCAAGGAGCAGTTTTAAAAAAATTTACTGAACAAAACCTCTTGAGCATCATGTTGTAATTAATATTTTGTCAACCTGTACTGTTAGAAAGTAGAATACTTTCAATTTCTCATACTCATTTTGCCCCAATATTGTGCTATATTTTTATATGGTAGTCTTAATATGTTCTCACCAACTATGTAACTTTTCCTTTTCTAGGAAATAAGTTCTATTACTAAATAGTTTGCTTCCTGGGACTTTTTACTGAAAGCTTTACTTCGTTCTAGGATTCCAATTGCCATTTAAAATGATCAGATGGATATCCCACTTCCCATGGAGATTATTATGCATTGCATGCCTGTATCAAAATATCTCATACACTTTATAAATATATATACCTACTACGTACCCACAAAAATTAAAAATAAAAAAAGATCAGAATCTTTACTTGTTAAATGGCTATCATTTATGGTTCAGTGTTTTTTTCAATTTTGCTGGGGCTATAGCTGCTGTGTTAAGTTCTTTGCCCCAAACCAGCCATGATGGAATAGCAACTTGGATTACCACCAGTTCCTGCAAAACTAATTAATAAGCTGCTTTTGTTGTAAAGATGGATTAAAAAAAAAATCGGGACCAGGCATGGTGGCTTATGCCTATAATCCCAGCACTTTGGGAGATGGACAGATGAAAAGGTCAAGAGATCAAGACCATCCTGGCCAATATGGTGAAACCCTGTCTCTACTAAAAATACAAAAATTAGCCAGGCGTGGTGGTGAGCACCTGTAATCCCAGCTACTCAGGAGGCTGAGGCAGAAGAATCACTTGAACCTGGGAGGCGGAGGTTGCAGTGAGCTGAGATTGTGCCACTGCTTTCCAGCCTGGGCAACAGAGTGAGACTCCATCTCAAAAAAAAGAAAAAAAATTGGTGTCTCTTACTGCACTAGAACAGCAGCAAAACTTGGAAAATTATAATCATTTATCATTATCTTTATCAGAATTATCCATAGATCTAGGCCTAGAAATCTCCTTTTCCATCTCAGACCTTGTCTTCAAAATTTGTCACGTTGGACTATCAGGCATGTCTACAAAACATGAACACTAAATAAAGCAGGACACAATAAATACCCAAACAGAAAAATCTCAAAAAATACAACTTCATAGTACAATTTACTTCTAGCTGACCCAATTGACACTTTGCTATGTTTATACTAGCTAACATAGGAGAGAGTTGAAATACATTATGTAAAAATTCCTACATTATGTTAAAATTCCCTTTGATTTTCTCTTATACCAGTGGAAGCTGTTGGCATGGGGTAAAGGGAATCTAGGGGAGGTCATAGGAGGGGAGGCTGATGTCATCAGTCTATTGTCCTCCTTTCTGTGCAATACTCACCATTTATCATTAGCTGTCTTTTTCTCATATTATTGCCTGAAAATAGGCCCAAGAAAGAGTTCCATCTTACCAATTTCTAATACTGATATAATGTACATATTTAATATTCAGTGCTGATGTTTTTGAGCCAGTATCAGTAGGAGATACATTTTGAGTTTTTTTTTAATTGGTGCTAATAAATCTCATCTGAGTTGCTGAGTTGCCTTGTATCCCATGTGGTCAGTGATGTATGACCTAGATGGAGTCTTTGGGTCTCTGTGGCAAGGCTCCGATGAATAACAACCTCATTAGGACCTGATACTAACCTCGATTTAGCACTCATAGACTCAAATTGTCTGTTTCTTGTCTGCTTTCCCTACTGGACTGGATGTAAATAAGTTTATTTATTTACTTCACTTCCCAAGTATGTTGCATAATACCTTGCAAAAAACAAATGTTCTATAAAAAGTTTGCATAATGAGTAAATGCCAAGCTCCCTAAAACATCTTGTCTCCTCCTGCTTCGTGCTCATTGCAGAGACAACTACTGCTCGGACAAAATGTTCAGAGTAGTCTTATTTTAAGAACAGCAGCCCCAGCAGGCACTGAATAAGATCCTAACTCTTAAAAACCCAGTAAAGTTCCAGCCACTCTATTGATGGCAAAATGAATGTAATTTTTCCTGATCCAACAGAAGCAATTCAAGTAACACTCAGCATTCCCCCTGCTCCATGTACTTTGGCCTGTGGGCTACAAACAAATGAAAAGTAATTTTATCTCAGCTAAACAATCACCTTTAGGGAATTCCTGAGTCTGTGATACCTTGGATTGCTGAAAATATTTTAACTCTGTTGTCTCCTTAAGATATACATCTGTAGATCATGCTCTGCCAATGGGGATTATTTAGTTATTTGCAGTGAAACTCCCTATGAACGGCACAGAAGGTAATGTCCTTCTCTTGAGGCAGACTCTGGGGATATCTGCAGGAAATTAGATAGTTTCTTCTGAGAAAATTCATAGGTTTTAGTTATTTGTTTCCCAGTTCAAAGCATTCCTTTGGCCTGCCATGGGATATTATGGAAATTTCCAGGACATTTAAAAAAAAATCAGCTACCACCTGTTGTCTTTTACCTCAAGAACAAATCACGCTTTGGGGACAACAGTGAAGAGCTAGGTGAACTCTTCCTTATCCTTACAGTAACCTCTTCTACTGAGGGTCACATGCTGCAAATTATTATAGCTTTATTTAATGTAATTTAGCTCATTTGTTTTCCTTATCATCTCTGATAGCTTACAGATGAGAAAATAAAGTCATTGTTGCTTTCTTTTAAGTCTCTGCTGTTATTTCTTTTCCTGCATTTCTTGTTTGCCTGTCTTATATTGACATCTTTGAGGCTTGCTATTTGTATTCTAAGATAATATTTCCTTTTCTAGTTCCCTTGTTTTTTCTTTCCTTATTTTTGGATTTCCCCTTTTCATGATACATACACTGCATAAACTCTGGGGTTAAGTTGACCCACTTCTCACCTGAGCTCTTGTTTAAGACCCACTTGTTTGAGAAACTCTTCCTGGACCACATTGCACCTAGATTATGTGAATGTTTAAAGCTCGGAAAATATAAAAAACATTTTCCGAGCTTTAAACATTTTTAAAAAAGGTTACTGTGACTACTTCTGTTCCCTGAAGCTGCTCAGCATTTGCCAAGCCATCTTCTTAACTCTGTGTGATCTTGGCCTTGCTCAGAGTGATGTACAGGTTGAGAGAGAAGGAATAACTCATCTTTTAAATAAAGAAAGATTTATCTGGCAATTTAAAAAAATGAAGTGAATGATCCCCAAGCAACTGTATGACATAGCTATTATAAATAATGCCATTTTAGAGCTGAGGTAACCAAGTCCTAGAATGATTAAGTAACTTACGCAGCCAACACAGCTAAAAACGAGAGTCAGAATTCCAAACCAGGCAACAGGATTTCCTATGCTCTTCTCATTAAATGTGGTCTAGTCTCTAAAGTAGATTTAAAATGAATACTTTTTCCAAGTATATGCTTTCAGAAATAATTGGGAAAGGGGGTAGGAGAAAGAATTAAGTCACAGTGATATATGAATCATTAAATATGGATTGAGCCCTACTACGGGCTAGTGCTCTTATAGATGCTGGGGATGGGTCAGTGAATGAGCAGACCAGCTTTGCTCTATTGTAGTTTACATTCTACAGCAGGGGTTCCTATCCTTTTTGGCACAAGGGACTGGTTTTGGGGAAGAAAATTTTTCCACAGATGATGGAGGATGGTTTTGGGATGAAGCTGTTCTACCTCAGATCATCAGGTGTTGGTTAAATTCTCATAAGGAGCGCACACCCAGAGCCCTCACATGCACAGTTCTCAATAGGGTTCACACTCCTTGAGAGTCTAATTCCCACTGCTGGTCTGACAGGAGGCAGAGCTCAGGCAGTAATGCTCACCCACTGTTCACCTCCTGCCACGCAGCCCGGTTCCTAACAGGCCACGGACTGGTACTGGTCTGTGGCCTGGGGGTTGGGGACTCCTGTATTTAGAGGAAAAATGCACAGTTGAGAGACAATAAAACAAGTAATAAGAAAGTGTCAGACAATGGTCAGTGCTATGAGTCAAATAAAGCAGGGTGACTTGATTGTAACTGTTGAGTGATACTACCTTAGATATTCTTCCTAAGGCTAGAAAAGGCCTTTCAGAGGAGGTGACATTGTAGCTGGGAAGTGAATAATAGATATTTTATTCACTGTTAAGAAGAATTTGAATTAAATGTTTTCAACCATGTGAAAAAGTTTGGGAAAAAAATTAATTCTCTTAAAGCCAAAATAAGACAAAACAAAAATAAAACCTAAGTGGAGCATCCTCTTATTTCACCAGACAAATGTAGAAAAACAACTTTCACATCTTTTCTCTCTGAAGTTTCACTCTCTTTCTCTGAATAAAGATGCAAAGGCATATGTAATATTCTATCTGAATACAAAAAATCCTCTTAGTAGACATGTACTTTTAGAAATTTACTTTTATCAAGTTACAGATATACAAAGTTTAAAAGATCAAATAGTTCTAAAGAGGTAAAAGGAAGGGCAACTCTCTTTTGTTGCACTCATTCCCACCTGCAGTTTCTGTTTTTTAGAGACAACCACTTTTTAAAAAATTATACTTTAAGTTCTGGGGTACATGTGCAGAACGTGTAGGTTTGTTACATAGGTATACAGAGGCCATGGCAGTTTGCTGTACCCCAGCAACCCATCATCTACATTAGGTATTTTTCCTAATGCTGTCCCTCCCATATCCTCCATCTCCTGACAGTCCTTGGTGTATGATGTTCCCCTCCCTGTGTCCATGTGTTCTCATTGTTCAACTCCCACTTATGAGTGGTGGTAGTGTAAATTGGTTCAACCATTATGGAAGATAGTTTGGCAATTCCTCAAGTATCTAAAACTAGAAATAGCATTTGACTCAGCAATCCCATTATTGGGTATATATCCGAATGATTATAAATCATTCTACTATAAAGACACGTGCACATGCATGTTTATTGCGGCACTGTTCACAATAGCAAATACTTGGAACCAACCCAAATACCCATCAAAGATAGAATGGATAAAGAAAATGTGGCACATATACACCATGGAATACTATACAGCCATAAAAAAGGGTGAGTTCATGTCCTTTGCAGGGAGGCAACCACTTTTAATCTTTTAGTTATTTTATTTTTTTAACATCTAGTACTTCAAAAATAATAGGTTTATACACTATTTCTTGATTTTTTAGTTTTACACATTGTGTATTGATTTCTTCTATTGAAAATAATATTTTAGCCCTCTTATAATCTCTAGAGGAGATTATAAGAGGACTAAATTATATCTGTCTATGTATGTATGTATGTATGTATGTATGTATGTATCTGTCTATCTGGTCTCACTCTGTTGCCCAGGCTGGAGTGCAGTGGTGTGATCACTGCTCACTGCAGCCTCTTCCTCCCAGGGTCAAGCAATCCCCTTGCCTCAGCCACCCCACTAGCTGGAACTAAAAGTGCATGCCACCTTGCCCATCTAATTTTTGTATTTTTTTTAAGAGAAAGAGTCTCCCTATGTTGCCCAGCTGATCTTGAATTCCTGGGGTCTACTGATCAGCCCATCTTGGCTTTCCAAAGTGCTGAGATTGCAGGCATAAGCCACCACGCCCAGCCCACTCCCACTATCTTTAAAAAAAGTTACATTAGTTTTAATTAGAACATGGTTCAGAGTTTATCATAACTATATAAATATTATTTATGTAGTTTATGATTGCATTTACTTTCTTGTATATCCTTTTATCTTCTCAAGTATTAATGATTTACTTATTTTAAAATTTCATTTGTTTTTTACGTATCATTTTTTCACACCTAAATTCTCCCTTAGAACTATAAATCTTTTTTCAAATTCTCAAACACATTAGGCAGTGTATCAATTCCAGCCTTTTCATGGAAACATTTCTCCTAGTCCTCTCCATTCTCTTGCTCTAATAGGAACTGATCAATTTTTCGTTATAGCATCATTCTGAGATCCTACCCTTTTGTTTATTTATTTATTTAAATTGGGAGCTCTGTTTCTTATGTTAAGTGAACTTTTTTCTTGGGTATAGTAGGCAGAATAATGGCCTGCAAAATATGTTCACGTCCTAATCCCTAGAATCTGTATATATGCACTTTACATAGCAAAAAGGAATTTGAAGATATGATTAAAGATCTTTTTTTTAAATTGAATTCATTTTTTCGTATTCAAAATCTATATAAAAATAGAAAAAAAATAAAAAATTCAAAAGATAATAGCTGTAATAAGATTAACCTACAGCAGCTGCAGCACCAGTAACAACACTAAAAGACTTATTTCTACTCCAAAATGCCTAAGAAATACATACATGAATCTCTTAAGCAACCTAATTTTAATCATGGCTAAATTAAATGGTATTGTAATATCTTCAAATGGATCTCAATGATTGCACATTGATTAGTGTCTATAATGGGGCAAGTTATACTAGTTACATATAACAATCTGGAGAGATGTGTAAGCCAAATAAGAAGACATGATTTCTAGTCTATGCTTCACCATTTTCTTTTTTAAAAAATTATTTTATTTTAAGTTCTGGGATACGTGTACAGAATGTGCAGGTTTGTTACATAGGTATACATGTGCCATGGAGGTTTGCTGCACCTATTGACCCATCCTCTAAGATCCTTCCCCTTGAGCCCAAACCCCCAACACACACACAGGCCCTACTATGTGTTGTTCCCCTCCCCATGTCCATGTGTTCTCATTGTTCAACTCTCCCTTATGAGTGAGAACATGCAGTGTTTGGTTTTCTGCTCCTGTGTCAGTTTGCTGAGGATGATGGCTTCTAGCTTCATCCATGTTCCCACACAGGACATGATCTCATGCCTGTTTATGGCTGCATAGTATTCCATGGTGTATATGTATCACATTTTCTTTATCCTGTCTATTATTGATGGGCATTTGGGTTCGTTCCCTGACTTTGCTATTGTAAATAGTGCTACAGTAAACATTCATGTGCATGTGTCTTTATAGTAGAATGATTTCTGTTCCTTTGGGTATATATCCAGTAATGGAATTGCTGGGTCACATGGTATTTCTGGTTCTAGATCTTTGAGGAATTGCCATACTGTCTTCCACAATGATTGAACTAATTTACATTCCCATCAGCAGTGTAAAGGCATTTCTATTTCTATACAGCCTAGCCAGCATCTATTTCTTTTTGACTTTTTAATAATCACCATTATGACTGGCATGAGATGGTATCTCATCATAGTTTTTATTTGTATTTCTCTAACGACCAGTGACATTGTTTTTCATATATTTGTTGACTGTATAAATGTCTTCTTTTGAGAAGTGTCTGTTCATATCCTTTGCCTACTTTTTGATAGGGATGTTTTTTCTTCTAGATTTGTTTAAATTCCTTATAAATTCTAGATATTAGACCTTTGTCAGATGCGTAGATTGCAAAAATTTTCTCCCATTGTGTAGGTTGCCTGTTCATTCTGATGATAGTTTCTTTTGCTGTACAGAAGGGTTTTAGTTTAATTAGATCTCATTTGTCTATTTTTGCTTTTGTTGCGTATGCTTTTGGCATTTTTGTCATTAAGTCTTTGCCGATGCCTATGTCCTGAATGGTATTGCCTAGGTTTTCTTCTAGGGTTTTTACAATTTTGGGTTTTACAATTTAAGTCTTTAATCTGTCTTGAGTTAATTTTTGTATATGGTGTAAGGAAAGGGTCCAGGTTCAGTTTTCTGCATATGTCTAGCCAGATTTATGAATAGGAAATCCTTTCTCCATTGCCTTTTTAAATCAGGGAATGGAGATCAGATGGTTGTAAGATCAGATGGTTGTAAAAGTGTGGTGTAATTTCTGAGGAACTTGTCTGTTTTATACCAATACCATGCTGTTTTGATTACTGTAGGCTTGTAGTATAATTTGAAGTCAGGTAGCATGATGCCTTCAGCTGTGTTCTTTTGCTTAGGATTGTCTTGGCTCTACAAGGTCTTCTTGATTCCATATGAAATTTAAATTAGTTTG
>CAUYQU010088329.1:0-12785 GCA_963574635.1 Cheracebus regulus | reverse complement strand
GTGGACATAACACTACTGAACTGTATGCTTAAAAATGGTGAAGGTGGGATTGGGCGAGAAGGCTCATGCCTGTAATCTCAGCACTTTGGGAGACCAAGGCAGGTGGATCATCTGAGGTTGGGAGTTTGAGCCCAGCCTAACCAACATGCAGAAACCCCCCGCCTCTGCTAAAAATACAAAAATGGTCAGGTGAGGTGGCGTGTTGGGGTTTTGGCGGGTGCCCCTTGGCGCCCACCATACCCGCGGCCCCCCCAGCCCCCCCCCCCCCCTCCCCCCCCCCCCCCCCCCCCCCCCCCCCCCCCCCCCCCCCCCCCCCCCCCCCCCCCCCCCCCCCCCCCCCCCCCCCCCCCCCCCCCCCCCCCCCCCCCCCCCCCCCCCCCCCCCCCCCAGAGGAAAGTCAAGGCAAAAAGAAATCACTTTGTACAGGGGCACATGGCAACACAGTTGACCCTTGAACAACACGGGTTTAATTAAACTTGGGTCCCACTTAAATGATAATTTTTTTCCAACCAATCACAAAATTTTCAACACACACACACACACACACACACACCCCCTTGACTTTTGTTTTTTGAGACGGAGCCTCACCCCTTTGCTCAGGCTGGAGTGCAATGGCGCCATCTTGGCTCACTGCAACTTCCAGCCCCTAGAATTCTCTTGCCCCTTGTGTGTTTCATTTTGGTTTGGCTTTGCCCCCTCTTAAGTGAACGTATTAAACAATATCAAGTTTTGGGATCGATTCTCAGTCTAGGGACCTGTGCACATAGTTCCACAAGGATCCCACTCGGATATATGGACCAGCATTCTTTCTCCTGGACACAGGGGACACAGCGAACACCAGGCGCAGAAGGCATCAGAGTGCCAGCCGCCCAAACTCCCAGACCTCCTGGCAGCGGGGAGTCAGGGGTGTTGGCTCCAGAGTTTCTGCCTCCACCACCCTAGACACCCAGCCCCACCGTTAGGGTCATAAATAAGACTTCCAACCACATGGAGAGCCTCTGTGGCCAAGCCAGAACTTGGATGCTACTGTAAGATAAGGACTTCCCCTACCAGAGGACCCGGCCTACGAACCAGAATTACCCAGTTTCTTTTTGAGGTGGAGTCTCACTCTACTGCCAAGGCTGGAGTGCAGTGGTGCGATCTGAGCTCACTGCAACCTCCGCCTCCCAGGTTCAAGCGATTCTCCTACCTCAGCCTCCTGAGTAGGGGGAGGGGGGCGTCAGAGCTCCCAGCAAGGCAACCGGCCTTACAACCATGTTGGCCAGGCTGGTCTCGAACCCCTGACCTCTCGTGATACACCCGCCTCAGCCTCCCCAAGTGCTGGGATTCTACCCAAGCAATTTTTAGGCAAGCCGCCCTCCGGTGTAGCTCCTGCTACTAATTTACATTACAGAGCACATTTACATTTACGGCCTCGCCCTTCCATTTCCCGGGTAAAGCCTAAAGTCAGGTTAGTCTTGCTTATTAACCTTACCGAAGGGTACAGTTAGCTGGAAAGCCAGTCTCAAAAATGTTGCCTTGGGGCCGGGCGCGGTGGCTCATGCCTGTAATCCTAGCACTTTGGGAGGCCGAGGTGGGTGGATCACCTGAGGTCAGGAGTTCAAGACCAGCCTGGCCAACATGGTGAAACCTCGTCTTTATTTTAAAAAAAAAGGAATAAAAAAAATAGAAAAAAAAAAATAGCTGGGCGTGGTGGCGCGCGCCTGTAGTCCCAGCTACTGGGTAGGCTGAGGCAGGAGAATTGTTTAAACCCGGGAGGCGGAGGTTGCAGTCAGCCGAGGTCGCGCCACTGTACTCCAGCCTGGCGCCTGGTGATGGAGTGAGACTCCTCCGTCTCAAAAAAAAAAAAAAAAATTGTTGCCTTAGCGCCCAGACGCGGTGGCGCACGCCTGCAGTAAACCCAAGTGCTCGATACCAGCCTGGGCAACATGGCGGGACCCATGTCTTAAAAAAATAAAAGTATTGGCGGTGCGGTGGCTCACGCCTATAATCCCAGCACTTCGGAAGGCTGAGGCGGGCGGATCACCATTGCACTCCAGCCCGGGCAAAAAGAGTAAAACTCCGTCTCAAAAAAAAAAAAAAAAGATACTCCTAAGCGTAGTGAATAAAATAATACAACTCTCACCACCGCCACCCCTTCTAATAAAGTCTCTGACCTCTATTTCCTTACTGGAGCAAGCCGCACTCCCTCTGATTTGAGGTTTAATTAGATACATTCCTCTTGCAAAGGCTAAAGTGAACATATTTTTTTAAAAAGGACGGCAGTCTTTTGACTTCCCAACCCCCCTATACTCATATAGTCAGGAAAGGCATTAACTTACCTAAATCATCCGGATAAGTTTCTTTAGTGACCACTTGTGAAGATTCTGGGATGGTTAGATTAAACTTCTGTGTTGGGTCCATTGTCGTCTTGACACAACACTAAGCTTCCCCCGGATCTTTGAAACCTAGCAGAAACTGACTACGGACAAACTCAAATTGCTACAAGGCAGCCTGGAAAGAAGCTGAAAACCAGAGCTCCAAGGAATGGTGGCAGAACCTACGTAAAATATAGGTTCGGCTTCCTCTTAAAATACAGATAAGGCAATCTTCCAGGATATTTGAATGTTAATGATCCAATGATTAGAGGATTAAAGGAACCAAATGATTAAAGCCTAATGGGTGTAGTTTAGACTGGTAGGGTAGTTCTTCATCTGATTTGCATTAAAATAATATGTCTACATCATATCTGCTAGAAAATGTATAAAAAGCCTCTCTTTTGTGGCTCTGTCTCCCTAAGGCTGCTTTACATTTAAGTTACTTTTTTTCTTGTTGCTTTTTGTTTTCCCAGACTCTACTCCCGGAGATGGCTTCTGTTTTGTGAACTGGGCTTAAGTGTTCTGGTGCAGGGAGAATGGCAGTTTTTACCGACCGTGGCCCACCCCCACGGCTGCCCATAAACTCCCAATTAAGGTAATTGAGATAGTTTTCTTAAAGTTTTTCTTATCTAAATCATCTTAAACCTTTGCTGCTACTAAGGAAGAAGAGAGGAAAAATGAACCAGTGTCTGTTATGAGCACTTAAATATCTTGATGTTTTAGAGACATGTATTATTGATTTGTTCGTTTTATAAACTATAAACTTCACAGTACCTAACATTTCTGAGCAGCTGAAATTAACTGAACCTACAAATTGCTACTCCCTCCCCACAAGAAAATGCTTGTATTTGTAGCAAAGCACACCAATATTTAACCACTGATTGTCTGCAGGAGGTGGAAGAACAAGTCCCCAGCTGCCCTTCTCATCTCTTTCCCTCTTATTCAAATATGCACCCTTCCCCATTCTCTCTTTAGGTGGAAACCAGGAGAAAATAGTCAAAGGCAATCTTGTTTGGGTTTGGTAAAAAGCAAAAATTGAAGTTATGATTAAATATTTTCATAGGCCCGGCTAATTTTTGTATTTTTAGTAGAGACGGGGTTTCACCATGTTGGCCAGGCTGCTCTCGAACTTCTGGCCTCAAGTGATCTGCCCGTTTTTCAAAAAAAAAGGAAAAGAAAAAATTCATAAGGAGCAGCCATAGACATAGATCATGTCCCAACACTTTATGCAAGTGATTCTCAAAAGTGTGGTCACTGAAATCACCCAGGAGTTAAAGGCTGCAGTGACCTATGATCATGCCACTCCAGCCTGGCAGACAGTGTAGGACCCTGCCCCTTTTAAAAAAAAAAAGTGTGGTCTACAACAAGCACCTAGTTAATTTAGATAGACAAATCCTGAGCTCCCACCCAGCCCTACTGAATCAAAGGGTGGGGCCCCGCAGTCAATGCTTTAACAAGCCTCCTAGGCAATTCTGCACTTGATTTTCGTCAGAAGGCAGAAGGGAGCCCCAGGTGATTCTGATGAGTGCTGAAGTTAAGCAGCCCAGCTTTATCCCACTATGAACTTTCCACTCCAGTTGTTCTGCTCTTGGCTGATCTCCCTCTAGCCTTGGAAATCTCTCTCATATCAGGCTCCAAGAATTCCACTGGAGAGATAAGTTTAAAAAAATCCCATTGAAGGGGGTTTAGGATTAAGAGATGAGACAACAAAAAGGACTGAAATAGACTCTAATTTATAAGAAACCCAGGCTGGGCACACTGGCTCATGCCTGTAATCCCAGCACTTTGGGAGGCTGAAGTGAGTAGATCACCTGAGGTCAGGAGTTACAGACCAGCCTGGCCAACATGGTGAAACCTTGTGTCTACTAAAAATACAAAAATCAGCCAGGCATGGTGGCGCTTGCCTGTAGTTTCAGCTGCTCGGGAGGCTGAGGCATGAGACTCGATTGAACCCAGGAGGCAGAGGTTATAGTGAGCTGAGATCGTGCTATTGCACTCCAGCCTGGGTGACAAGAGTGAAACTCTGTCTCAAAAACAAAAACAAAACAAAACAAAAAACTTACTCTTTAGAAATATACAAGGGCTGGGCGAGATGGCTCACGCCTCTAATCCCAGCACTTTCGGAGGCTCAGGCGGGCAGATCACTTGAGGCCAGGAGTTTGAGACCAGCCTGGCCAACATGGCGAAACCCCACCTCTACTAAAAATACAAAAATTAGCTGGGCATGGTGGCAGACGCCTGTAGTCACAGATACTTGGGAAGTTGAGGTGCATTTATCGCTTGAACCCAGGAGGCAGAAGTTGTGGTCAGCGGAGATCATACCAGGGCACTCCAGCCTGTGTGACAGAGTGAGACTCAGTCTCAAAAAAAAAAAAACAAAAAGAAAAACAAAAAGAGGCTGGGTGCAGTGGCTCACGCCTGTAATCCCAGCACTTTGGGAGGCTGAGGTGGGCAGATCATGAGGTTAAGAGATCAAGAGCACCCTGGCTAACACAGTGAAACCCCGTCTCTATTTAAAAAAAAATACAAAAAATTAGCCGGGCGTGATGGCCCCGGCCTGTATTCCCAGCTACTCGGGAGGCCGAGGCAGGAGAATTGCTTAAACCCGAGAGGCAGAGGTTGCAGTGAACAGAGATCATGCCACTGCACTCCAGCCTGGGTGACAGAGCGAGACTACCTCTCAAAACAAAAAAATTAGCTGGGTGTGGTGGAGACTGAGGCAGGAAAATCGCTTGAACCCTGGAGGCAGAGGTTGCAGTGAGCTGAGATGCACCATTGCACTCCAGCTTGGGCAACAAGAGCAAAACTCCGCTGCAAAAAAAAAAAAAATTTTTTTAATTAGCCGGGGCTGGTGACACAGGCCTGTGGTCCTGGATATGGGTACCCAATACTGATCACTAAGGCAGGAGGATGTCTTGAGCCCAGGAGTTAAAGGCTGCAGTTAGCTATGATCGTGCCATTGCACTCTAGCCTGGGCCACAGAGACCCTGTCTCAAAAATATATATTTTTTGACCTCCCATTTTGAAATAAATTTCTCTATATATACACATACTTATATATATATACACACATACATACACACACACATATATGTAGGTGTGTGTATGGTATTCCAGAGAGGGAAAGCCTGGTAAGGGGAAGAGGAGAGCTGCTATTTTGGAAAACCCTCCCAGACATGCAGCTATTTTACTTGCACTCTTTCCAAGCTTTCTGACCCTGGTGGGGCGGGGGTCCCCTGGGCCTGGGTCCCTCTACCCCAGCAGCCCCATCCCAACCCTAGGCTCCCGTGGCGTTCGCTCTGACTCTCCACCCTCGCATTTGTGCGGTTCAAACCGGACATTTCCACCTGCCTTTGAAGGTTATCTGCCTTGCCTTCCTGTAGGGGAAGCCCAGGGGGTACAATGGAGTTGAGCAACCCCGCTGGGGTGGGGCGGGAGGGTCCGAAGTTCGCCCTGGTGGGACTCCGGGGACCCCGGTTGATCAGAGCAGCCCCTGGCGTCCACGCCTCTTTCTCACCTCCCACAGCCCTCAGTTGCCCTCCTCTCCAGGAATCCTCCTTAGTTTTTGCAATTTCGCAATGATAAATTAATACTCCCAGGGCAATTATTTAATAGCTTAGTGGAAAATAGTTAATGATGACTTAATACCATGACAGCCCTCTAAAGAGCTTACTGGAAGAAATTGTGGCTCTGATGGAAAGAGGGGAAGATGGGTGATAGATTTCCCAAAATTAGCTGTTGAGTAAAGTTATCTGGAACCCTGACTAAAGGTCACTTCGGCCTATCAGAAGAGAGTAGCAAATACTGTTAGCATTCCCAGGTTTGCTTAAGGATGAGATTTCAGGAAAGACTTGTTTTCTTTGTCTAATTTATAGGGCTCCACAGAATGTAGAGGAAGTAATGTTGGTGGGATGTAGCTTAAGAATAACTTTGTTTTCCATTGTTTCTTTTTCTTTTTTTTGAGACAGTCTTACTCTGTCGCCCAGGCTGGAGTGCAGTGGCATAATCTGGCCTCACTCACTGCAACCTCCGCCTCCTGGGCTCAGGTGACTCTTGTGCCTCAGCCTCCCGCATAGCTGGGATTACAGGTGCAGGCCACCACGCCCGGCTAATTTTTGTATTTTTAATAAGAGAAGGAGTTTCGTCATGTTGTCCAGGCTGGTCTGGAAATCCTGACCTCAGGTGGTCTGCTGCCTCGGCCTCCCAAAATTCTGGGATTACAGACCTGAGACATCGCCTTGGCCGGATCTTACTTTCTAATAACATTCTCCAATAAAAACAATGAGGGCTCTTGGAGAAATGGCTAATTCTAGGGCTGGGAAGAAAATATGTAAGATAAGAGCATTGTCAGAATAGGCATGGTGGCTCACACCTGTAACCCCAGCACCGTGGGAGGCCAGGGCAGGCGGATCACTTTGATACGGCTCTGATAAGTGAAGGAACAACATGGCTTTTGTCTCACTTTGAATTAGATAAAACATGAAGGCAGGGCATGGTGGCTCACGCCAGGAATCCCAGCAGTTTGGGAGGCCGAGGCAGGAGGATCATAAGGTGAGGAGTTCGAGACCAGTGGCCAATATGGTGAAGCCCTGTCTCTACTAAAAAATACAAAAATTAGCTGGGTGTGGTGGTGCGCGCCTGTAATCCCAGCTACTCAGGAGGTTGAGGCAGGAGAATCGCTGGAACCCGGGAGGTGGAGGTTGCAGTGAGCAGAGATTGCGCCACTGCACTCCAACCCTGGCAGCAGAGCAAGACTCCATCTCAAAAAAAAAAGAGAAAGAAAAGGAAAAAACATGGACACACGTGGAGTGGTTTTAAGGAGCGGAGAGTGTTGGGGGAGGGGCCCCAAGGCCTAAAGAGGGAGCCCCACCTGCCACGGATACCAGCCAGGTGTGTAAACAGAGACTGGAGGAGGCAGTGTCTGATTTACACAGGGCTCAGGGGATTGGTTTGACTGTGCATGTCATTCACATAGCCCGTGAAAAACCTGGCCCTCCAACCCTAGCCTTTTAATATGCAAATACAGGGCCATGATTTTCTACACACGTGGGAATATGTGAAGGCCCCATGTTGCCAGGAACGTGTGGGACAACAGCAAGAAGGCCAGAGGAAACGTCAGGTTGGGTGGACTTAGTTTTTAATGGCCTATATTTGCATATCAAAGGTTGCCGGCCTGGCTCTAGGAGCCCCAGCTTTACAAGAAAGTTTTCTAGAGATGCTCTAAAAAACAAAGACTTCCATCCGGACTGGTGGCTCACGCCTGTAATCCTAGCACTTTGGGAGGCTGAGGCGGGTGGATCACCTGATGTGAGGAGTTGGAGACCAGCCTGGCCAACATGGTGAAACCCTATCTCTACTAAAAATACAAAATCAAGCCGGGCGCGGTGGCTCACGCCTGTAATCCTAGCACTTTGGGAGGCTGAGGTGGGTGGATCAACCTGAGGTCAGGAGTTCAAGACTAGCCTGGCCATCATGGTGAGACCCCATCTTTAAAAAAAAAAAAAAAAAAAAAATACAAAATCAGCCAGGTGTGGTGGCACATACCTGTAATTCCAGCTATTTGGGAGGCTGAGGCAGGAGAATTGCTTGAACCCAGGAGGCAGCAGTTGCAGTGAGCCGAGATTGGGCCACCGCACTCCAGCCTGGGCAACAGAGTGAGACTGTTTCAGAAAACAACAACAATCAAACTTCCCAAGGACCCCTTTCCCTCTCTATCTGCCTAAAATAATTTCTTAATAACTCCCCCCTACCACAACTTGAGGTCAGGAGTTCGAGACCAGCCTGGCCAACATGGCATAACCCTGTCGCCACAAAAAATACAAAATTTGGCTGGGCATGTTGATGTGCACCTGTAATTCCAGCTAGTCAGGAGTCTGAGGCGTGAGAATGGCTTGACCCCAGGAGGCAGAGGTTGCAGTGAGCCGAGATTGTGCCACTGCACTCTGGTCTAGGGGACAGAGCTAGACTCTATCTCAAAAAAGAAAAAAAATCTAAAGCATTTTGTAGTGCCAGAAAGTAAGGAAGTAAAGAACCAAAAACAGCTGGGCCTGGTGGCTCATACCTGTAATCCCAGCACTTCGGAAAGCTGAGGCAGGTGGATCACGAAGTCAAAAAATTGGTAGCATCCTGGCCAACGTGGTGAAACCCCGTCTCTACTAAAAATACAAAAATTAGCTGGGCATGGTGGCACACGCCTGTAGTCCCAACTACTCAGGAGAATCGCTTGAACCTGGGAGGAGGAGATTGCAGTGAGCCAAGATTGTGCCACTGCACTCCAGACAGGGCGACACAGCAAGACTGTGTCAAAAAAAAAATTTATTATTATCATTTTTTGAGATACTGTCTCATTAATATTGTTCAGGCTGATCTCAAACTCCTGGGCTCAGGTAAACTCCCTTCCTCAGCTGTCCAAGTAGCTGGGATTATAGTTGTGAACCATTGTGATGGCTAAATTATTTTAATTTTATTTTTTTTAGAGACAAGGTCTCACTATATTGCCCAGGCTGGAATGCAGTGGCTATTCTCAGGCAAAATCATAGCATGAACTACAGCCCTGAACTTCTGGGCTCAAGCAACCTCCCAAGTAGCTGGGAGTTTCACATTCAAAGATAAAATCCCTCACTTTTTTTTTTTTTTTTTTGAGACAGAGTCTTGGCTCTGTCACCTAGGCTGGAGTGGAGTGACGCGATCTCGGCTCACTGCAACTTCTGCCTTTCCAGTTTAAATGATTCTTGTGCCTCAGCCTCCCCCACAGCTGGGATTACAGGCATGCACCACTACACCTGGCTAATTTTTCCTGTATATTTAGTAGAGATGGAGTTTCACCATGTTGGCCAGGTTGGTCTCAAACTCCTGGCCTCAAGTGATCCACCTAGCTCAGCCTCCCAATGTGCTGGGGTTATAGGTGTGAGCCATCCAGCCTGGCCTCGGAGATAAAATCCCCAATGAGTAAAATATAGCACATTCATATAGACTGACATAATTACATAGTCATTAAGAAAGAAAACAACAAAAATAATTACATAGGCCCGGGCATGGTGGTTCACACTTGTAATCCAAGCTTTGGAAGCAGAAGTGAGAGGATCACTTGAACTCAGGACTTTGAGACCAACCTGAGCAACATAGTGGGACCTTGTCTCTACAAAAAAATGAAAAACTTAAGCTGGGCGTGGTAGCACATGTCTGTGGTCCCAGCTACTTGGGAAGCTGAGATGGAAGGATTACTTAAGCTTGAGGGTTGAGACTGCAATAAGCCATGATCTTGCCATTGCATATCAGCCTGAGTGACAGAGCAAGACCTCATCGTGAAAAAAAGGAGGCAGCGGCCAGGCGCGGTGGCTCACATCTATAACACCAGTGCCTGTAATCCCAGCACTTTCGGAGGCTGAGGCGGGTGAATCACCTGAGGTCAGGAGTTCCAGACCAGCCTGGCCAACATGGTGAAACACCATCTCTACTACAAAGGAAAAATTAGCCAGGCATGGTAGCTGGCATGCACTTGTAATCCCAGCTACTAGGGAGGCTGAGGCAGAAGAATTGCTTGAACCCAGGAGGTGGAGGTTGCAGTGGGCCAAGATTGTGCCACTGCACTCCAGCCTGGGTGACAGAGTGAGACTCCGTCTCAAAAAAAAAAAAAAAAAGGAAAAGAAAAAAGGAGGAGGCATGATGGCTGAAGCACTTTGGGAGGCCAAGGAAGATAGATCACTTGAAGCCAGGAGTTCAAAACCAGCCTGACCAACATGCTGAAATTCTGTCTCTACTAAAAGAACAAAAAATAGCCAGATGTTGTAAGGTGTGCCTATAGTCCAAGCTACTTGGGAGACTGAGGCAAGAGAATAGCTTGAACCTGGGAGGTAGAGGTTGCAGTGAGCTGAGATCATGGTACTGCACTCTAGCCTGGGCAACAAAGTGAGACTCTGTCTCAAAAAAGAAAAAAAAGAAAACCTTCAGTTGTTTTTCCTTGATGTGTACCTCAATTTTTATTTATTTATTTATTTATTTATTATTTTTGAGATGGAGTTTCACTCTTGTTGCCCAGGCTGGAGTGCAGTGGCATGATCTTGGCTCACTACAACCTCTGTCTCCTGGGTCCAAGCGATTGTCCTGCCTCAGCCTCCTGAATAACTGGGATTACAGGCGGCCGCCACCACTCCGGGTTAATTTTTGTATTTTTAGTAGAGATGGAGTTTTGCCATGTTAGCCAGGCTGGTCTTGAACTCCTGACCTAAGGTGATCCACCCACCTCGACCTCCCAAAGTGCTGGGATTTCAGGCATGAGCCACCATACCCAGCCTATTTTTTATTTTTATTTTTATTTTTATTATTATTTTAAATAAAAATAGAGAGGTTTCACCATGTTGGCCAGGCTGGTCTTGAACTCCTGACCTCAAGCGATCCACCCGCCTCGGCCTCCCAAAGTGCTAGGTTTACAGGTGTAAGCCACCACGCCCTGCCTTTTATTTTTATTTTTTAAGTACAGATGAAGTCTTACTATGTTGCTCAGGCTGGTCTCAAACTCCTGGGCTTAAATAATCCACCTGACTCAGCCTCCCAAAGGGTTTGGATTACAGGCATGAGCTACCTACCACACCCAGCCCTCAATTTTTAACAAGTGAGATTTTTTTTTTTTTTTTTTTTTGAGATGGAATCTCACTGTGTCACCAGGCTGGAGTGCAGTGGTGTGATCTCAGCTCATTGCAACCTGTGCCTCCCGGGTTCAAGTGATTCTCCTGTCTCAGCTTCCTGAGTAGCTGGGACTACAGGCACATGCCACCATACCCAGTTAATTTTTGTATTTTCAGTAGAGACAGGGTTTCATCATGTTGGCCAGGATGGTCTGGATCTCTTGACCTGGTGATCCACCCGCCTCGGCCTCCCAAAGTGCTAAGATTACAGGCGTGATCCACTGCGCCCGGCCATGAAGATTCTTTTCAAAGTTTATTTTTGGTACGTTGGCTTTGTTTGTACCCTTGGGAAATTTTATTCATCCTATTTGGGTAATGTCTCATTACCTGTGCTCATTTCCTTTCTTTGAAAGTTAGTAAGAAAGGTAGAAATGGTCACTGGGGCATGGGATGTAATTAGTACGGGAAATCTCAAGTTTTCTTAATTCCTGAAGAGTCATCTCAGCTTTTTTTTTTCTTCTTTTTCTTTTTCTTTTTTTTTTTTTGAGACACAGTCTCATTCTGTTGCCCAGGCTGGAGTGCAGTGTCACAATCTTGGATCACTGCAGCCTCTTCTTCCTGGGTTCAAGGGATTCTCATGCCTCAGCCACCCAGGTAGCTGGGATTACAAGTGTGCACCACCATGTTCAGCTAATTTTTGTGTTTTTAGTAGAGAGGGGATTCATCATGTTGACCAAGCTGGTCTTGAACTGCTGACCTCAAGTTATCTATTCACCTTGGCCTCCCAAAGTGCTGAAATTACAGGTGTGAGCCACCATGCCCGGCTTCAACTTTCTTGTATCCCCAATAATGATCATATCATGTTTAGAGAGGATGGAGGATGTGTCCACAATTCAGTTAAGAAAAAAAGGTTTAAACAACAACAAGACATTTCTATTAGGAAAAGGAGCTCATTTATCAGTGAAAGGGTGTGAGGGAAGTTAGAGTGTAAGGGTTGAAGAAAAAGCTTCTTTTTTTTTTTTTTTCAGGTAATTCGGGTGTCTTGCATTGGAATTTTTTTTTTTTTTTTAATTTAAAAAAAATTTTTTTTTTTCTTTTTAAAGACGGGGTTTCACCATGTTGGTCAGGCTGGTCTTGAACTCCTGACCTCAGGTGATCCGCCCGCCTTGGCCTCCAAAGTGCTTGGATTACAGGCATGAGCCACCACGCCCGGCCAGGAATTTTTTTTTTTTAAGAGACAGGGTCTCGCTATGTTGCCCAGGCTGAAGTGCAGTGGCTATTCACAGGCGCTATCCCACTACTGATCAGCACAGGAGTTTTGACCTGCTCCGTTTCTGACCTGGGCCAGTTCACCCCTCCTTAGGCAACCTGGTGTTTCCCTGCTTCCGGGAGGTCACCATATTGATGCCGAACTTAGTGCGGACACCCGCATGGCATAGCGTACTACAGCCCAGAACTCCTGGGCTCAAGCAGTCCTCCCACCTCAGCCTCCCGAGTAGCTGGGACTACAGGCACGTGCCACTGCACCTGGTGAAAAAGCTTCATTATGTTTGAAGTTCTCCTCCTTAGGGTTTTGGTTTTTATTTTTTTGAGACAAGATTTTGGTTTGTCACTCAGGCTACAGTGGAGCAATCATAGCTCCTGGGCTCAAGGGATCCTCCTTTCTGGGTTCCCGAGAGGCCGGCACGTCTGCCGGGGACTCTTGGCCAGCAAGAGGGTCCTAACCTGAATAGGGGAGTGCGTGGAAGAAAAGGTAGACAGAAAGCGGGGTCTGGAGGGCTGAATAAGCAAGACTTGAACAGCA
>CAUYQU010088325.1:0-97458 GCA_963574635.1 Cheracebus regulus | reverse complement strand
AATGATTGCCATTCTAACTGGCATGAGATGGTATCTCAATGTGGTTTTGATTTGCATTTCTCTAATGACCAGTGATGATGAGCATTTTTTCATATGTTTGTTGGCCTCATGTATGTCTTCTTTTGTAAAGTGTCTGTTCATATCTTTCACCCACTTTTTGATGGGGTTGTTTGTTTTTTTTCTTGTATATTTGTTTTAGTTCTTTGTAGATTCTGGATATTAGCCCTTTGTCAGATGGGTAGCTTGCAAATATTTTTTTCTCATTCTGTTGGTTGCTGGTTCACTCTAATAATTGTTTCTTTTGCTGTATAGAAGCTCTGGGTTTAATTAGATCCCATTTGTGTATTTTGGCTTTTGTTGCCATTGCTTTTGGTGTTTTAGTCATGAAGTCCTTGGCTATGCCTATTGCCTAGGTTTTATTCTGGGGTTTTATGGTGTTAGGTCTTATTTTAAGTCTTTAATCCATCCGAAGTTAATTTTTGTATAAAGTGTAAGCAAGGGGGGGGCGGCGTCCAGTTTCAGCTTTCTGCACATGGCTAGCCAGTTTTCTCAACACCATTTATTAAACAGGGAATCCTTTCCCCATTGCTTGTTTTTGTTTGGCTTGTCAAAGATCAGATAGTGGTAGATATGTGGCATTACTTCTGAGGCCTCTGTTCTGTTCCATTGGCCTATATCTCTGTTTTGGTACCAGTACCATGCTGTTTTGATTACTGTAGGCTTGTAGTATAGTTTGAAATTGGGTAGTGTGATGCCTCCAGCTTCGTACTTTTTGCTTAGGATTGTCTTGGCTATGCGGGCTCTCTTTTGGTTCCTTATGAAGTTTAAGGTATTTTTTTCCAGTTCTGTGAAGAAGGTCATTGGTAGTTTGATGAGGATAGCTTTGAATCTGTAAATTACTTTGAGCAGTATGGCCATTGCCATGATATTGATTCTCCCAAACCATGAGCATGGAATGTTTTTCCATCTGTTTGTGTCCTCTCTTATTTCCATGAGCAGTGGTTTGTAGTTCTCCTTGAAGAGGTCTTTCATGCCCTTTGTTAGTTGTATTCCTAGGTATTTTATTCTCTTTGTAGGAATTGTGAATGGGAGCTCACTCATGATTTGGCTCTCTGTTATTGGTATACAGTAATGCTTGTGATTTTTGCACACTGCTTTTGTATCTTGAGACTTTGCTGACGTTGTTTATCATCTTAAGGAGATTTTGGGTTGAGACAATGGGGTCTTCTAAATATACAATCATGTCATCAGCAAATAGAGACAATTTGACTTCCTCCTTTCCTAACAGAATACCCTTTATTTCTTTTTCTTGCTTGATTGCTCTGGCTAGAACTTCCAATACTATATTGAATAGGAGTGGTGATAGATGGCATCCTTGTCTAGTGCCAGATTTCAAAGGGAATGCTTCCAGTTTTTGCTCATTCAGTATGATATTGGCTGTGGGTTTGTCATAAATAGCTTTTATTATTTTGAGATACATTCCATTGATACCTAGTTTATTGAGAGTTTTTAGCATAAAGTGCTGTTGAATTTTGTTGAAAGCCTTCTCTGCATCTATTGAGATAATCATGTGGTTTTTGTCTGTGGTTCTGTTTATGTGATGGATTACGTTTATAGATTTGTGTAAGTTGAATCAGCCTTGCATCCCCAGGATGAAGCCTACTTAATTATGATGAATAAGCTTTTTGATGTGCTATTGCAATCGGTTTGCCACTATTTAATTGAAGACTTTTGCTTCAATGTTCATCATGGACATCGGCCTGAAATTTTCCTTTTTAGTTGTATCTTTGCCAGGTTTTGGTATCAGGATCATATTGGACTCATAAAATGAGTTAGGGAGGATTCCCTCATTTTGTATTGTTTGTAATAACTTCAGAAGGAATGGTACCAGCTCCTTTTTGTACATCTGGTAGAATTTGACTGTGAACTCATCTGGACCTGGACTTTTTTTGGTTGGTAGGCTATTAATTGCTACCCCTACTTCAGACATTGTTATTGGTCTATTCAGGGATTCAACTTCTTCCTGGTTTAGTCTTGGGAAGGTGTAAGTGTCCAGGTATTTATCCATTTCTTCTAGATTTACTGGTTTATGTGCATAGAGTTATTTGTAGTAATCTCTGATAGTAGTTCGTATTTCTGTGGAATTGGTGATGATATGCCCTTCATCAATTTTTAATGCATCTATTTGATTCTTCTCTTTTTTCTTTTTTATTATTCTGGCTAGTGATCTATCTATTTTGTTGATCATTTCAAAAAACCAGCTTCTGGATTTATTGATTTTTTGAAGGTATTTTTTGTATCTCTATCTCCTTCAGTTCTGCTCTGATCTTAGTTATTTCTTTTCTTCAGCTAGCTTTTAAGTTTGTTTGATCTTGTTCCTCTAGCTCTTTTAATTTTGATGACAGGGTGTCAATATTAGATCTTTCCTTGCTTCTCATATGGGTACTTAGTGCTATAAATTTCCCTCTTGACACTGCTTTAAGTGTGTCCCAGTGATTCTGGTATGTCACGTATTTGTTCTAATTGGTTTTGAAGAACATCTTTCTTTCTGCCCTCATTTCATTATTTATCCAGAAGTCATTCAGGAGGAGGTTTTCAGTTTCCATGTATTTGTGCAGTTTTAAGTGAGTTTCTTAATCCTCAGTTCTAATTTGATTGCACTGTGGTCTGAGAGACTGGTTGTTATGATTTCCATTCTTTTGCATTTGCTGAGGAGTGATTTACTTCCAATTATGTGGTCAATTTTAAAGTAAATGCAATGTGGTGCTGAGAAGAATGTGTATCATGTGGATTTGGGGTGGGTTCTGTAGATGTCTATTAGGTCCACTTGGTTTAGATCGGAGTTCAAGTCCTTGGATAACAAGGACTTAACAAGTTCAAGTCCTTGTTAATTTTCTCTCCTGTTGATCTGTCTAATATTGACAGTGGAGTATTAAAGTCTTTCACTATTATTATGTGGGAGTCTAAGTCTCTCTGTAGGTGGTTAAGAACTGGCTTTATATATCTCAGTGCTCCTATATTGGGTGCATATGTATTTAGGATAGTTAGCTCTTCTTGTTGCACTGATCCTTTTACCATTATGTAATGCCTTTGTGTCTTTTGATCATTGTTGGTTTAAAGTCCATTTTAGCAGAGATAGGATTGCAATCCCTGCTTTTTTTTTTTTTGCTCTCCATTTTCTTGGTAAATCTTCCTCCATCTCTTTATTTTGAGTCTATGTGTATCTTTGCATGTGAACTGGGTCTCCTGAATACAGCATATCAATGGGTCTTGACTTTTTATCCAATTTGCCAGTCTGTGTCTTTTGATTGGGGCATTTAGCCTGTTTACATTTAAGGTTAATACTGTTATGAGGTTAATATTGTTATGTGTGAATTTGTTCCTGCAATTTGGATACTAGGTGGTTGTTTTGCCCATTAGTTGACACAGTTTCTTCATTGTGTCAATGATCTTTACCATTTCATATATTTTTGCAGTGCCTGGTACTGATTGTTCCTTTTCATGTTTAGTACTTCCTTCAGGAGCTCTTGCAAGAAGCCTGACCTTTCTCTCTGGCTGCCATTAGCATTTTTTCCTTCATTTCAACCCTGGTGAACCTGATGATTATGTGCCTTGGGGTTGCTCTTCTTGAGGAATATCTTTGTGGTGTTCTCTGTATTTCCTGGATTTGAATGTTGGCCTGCCTTGCTAAGTTGGGGAAGTTCTCCTGGATAATATCCTGAAGAGTGTTTTCCAGCTTGGATATATTCTCCTGTCACATTCATGTACACCGATCAAATGTAGATTAGGTCTTTTCACATAATCCCATCTTTCTTGGAGGATTTGTTCATTTCTTTTTACTCTTTTTTCTCTAATCTTGCCTTTTAATTTCATTGAGTTGTTCTTCAATCTCTGATATACTTTCTTCTGCTTGATCAATTTGGCTACTGAAACTTGTGTATGCTGCATAAAGTTCTCATGCTGTGTTTTTCAGCTCCATCAAGTTGTTTATGTTCTTCTCTAAGGTAGTTACTCTAGACAGCATTTCATCTAACCTTTTTTCAAGTTCCTCATTTCTTTGCATTGGGTTAGAACACATTCCTTTAGCTCAGAGAAGTTTGTTATTACCCACCTTCTGAAGCCTGCTTCTGTCAATTCGTCAAACTCTTTCTCTATCCAGTTTTGTTCCCTTGCTGGTGAGGAGTTATGATCCCTTGGAGGAGGAGAGACATTCTGCTTTTTGGTGATTTCACCCTTTTTTCACTGGTTTCTTTCCATCTTCCTGTATTTATCTACCTTTGGTCTTTGAAGTTGGTGACTTTCAGATGGTCTCTGAGTGGATGTCCTTTCTGTTGATGTTGAAACTATTCCTTTCTGTTTTTTAGTTTTCCTTCTAACAGTCAGGACTCTCTGCTGCAGGACTGCTGGCGGTCCACTCCAGACTCTGCTTGCCTGGAAATCACCCACTGGGGCTGCAGAACAGTAAGGGTTGCTGCCTATTCCTTCTTCTGGTATCTTCGTCCCAGCAGGGCACCCACCAGATGTCAGACAGAGCTCTCCTTTATGAGGTACCTCTTTGGGTATATGGGGGTCAGGGAGCCACTTGAGGAGGCAGTCTGTCCCTTATCAGAGCTCAAGTGCTGTGCTGGGAGCTCTGTTGTTCAGTTCAGAGCTGCTGGGCAGGACAGTTTAAGTCTGCTGCAGTGGAACTCACAACTGCCTCTTTTCCCAGGTGCTCTGTCCCAGGAAGGTGGGGCTTTACTTATAACTCCCTGATGTGCTGCAGCCTTTTTTCAGAGATGCCCTCCCTAGCAAGGAGGGAGTCTGCAGAGGCATTGCTGAGCTGGTGTGGGCTCTGTCCAGCTGCTGTGTAAATGTCCTTGTGGTTTTGATTACACAGGTAAAGTTAGAACTGCCTCAGTAATGGCAGACTGCCTCAGTAATGGGGGACTGTCTTAGTAATGGTGGATTTCCTCAGTAATGGCAGACTGCCTTGGTAATGATGGACTGCCTTGGTAATGGTGGATGTCCTTCCCCCATGGAGCTCCACCATCCTGGGTCAAGCTCAAAATGCAGCACTTGCTGCAAAACTCTCAAGCCAGTGCATTTCAGAATGTTGGTCTTTGTGGGGTGGAACCTGCCAAACCAGATCACCTGGCTCCCTGCCTTCATCCCCCTCTTTTTCAGGGGAATGTGCAGCTCTGCCTATCAGGCATTCCAGGTGCCAGTTAAAATGGCTGTCCAGATTTTTGGTGCTGTGCTTGTCCACCAGTGGGAATCTCCTGGTCTGGGGGGTATAAAAACCATGGGAAAGGCACAGTATCTGAACTGGAGTGCTGGAGTGTCCAGAAAAGCCCCTGTTGGCTGCCATTGGGTTGGGGGGGTCCTCTGGTCCAATGCACTTCCCAGGTGAGACAATGCCCCGCCCTGTCTCGGCTCGCCCTCCTTGGGCTACATCCCCTGTCCAACTAGTTCCGTTGAGATGCACCTGGTACCTCGGTTGGAAATGTGGTGATCACTCGCCCTCTGCGTCACTCTCACTAGGAACTGTGCTCCAGAGCTGTTCCTAGTCAGCCATCTTGGCAGAGCTCTGACTCTATTCTGAGTTTTAAAATAAATTCTAATTTATTTCTTTAAAATTGTTTTCACATAATTTTTATTTTTATGACTTTTTTTAGAGAAAAAGATCTTTTCTGCCTTTAGAGTAATATATAACAGAAATCCTTTTGATAGTTTTGACAAATGATAAGTGTAAAATCCAAATTACAGCAGTTCTCATTACAATGGCACTGAATAATCACCTCATTAGTAGTGATTATCTGGATATTAATAGCAGTTCCTGACCTACAGATTTTTTTTGCAAATGTTTAGTATGATTTGCAACAATGTGCAAACCATTTGTTTACTACATATTTTTTACTTCTCAGTATTGAAGGAATTACTTGAATGAAGATTTATGAGATATTGACTAATGTGAAATGTATTGACTCTCAGGAATCTTGTTTAAAGAAACTGCACTGCTTAGGAGTGTGTATGTACCTGTGTGTGTGTGAGAGAGAGAGAAAGAGAGAGAGAGAGAGAGAGAGAGAGAGAGAGTGTGTGTGTGTGTGTGTGTTTCTTCATCATTTAATTTCTTGCATTATTATATTCTGAATCAAATTGCATTCTGGAAATGCCTTAGGAGAAGCATTGCCTTTTGATGGTGAATGATTTTGCACATTATACACAGTTGATGGTAACTTTGACAGTATTATTGAAGTGTTTTCCTATATTTAAAATTTTAAGTTAGCAAATATTGAGTCAGAAATTTCTTATCCTCCCATTTTTCACTGTGTGTTAGTTTAAATCCCTCACTTCAATAATCCAAATTTCCCTTTGATCATTGCCATGATAGGACTAATTTGGTGAAAAAAATGAGTTAACATTTTGTCTACTAAAGATATTTTTCCCTCTTTATGCACATTTTTTTAAAATTTAAATAACAAAGCCATTTAACTGGATACTTTTTAAAATTTAGAATTAAAGGACTATTTGTTAGTTTTAAAAATTATTGCTTAATTCTTTATCCTCTACTCACAAAAATATTGCTTTGATCAATATTTTAACACACTTCTTCATTATGTTATTATTATTATTTGTGGTCTGAATTATGCAAGAAATTTGCAAGAAGATAAAACCTCAGAGGTTAAAATATTTTATTATTGAATTTTGAATACATTTTAAACATACTAGTTATTAGAAGCAAATATCAAGAATCAAACCTTTATTCTTTGAAATCTGCTTAAAATAACATGTTTTTATGAGTCAAATTAGTACTTTGGAAAGGACTCTGGAATGCTTACATCATACATAAACCACAGAGTCATCCCCACATTGGTTGAAATGAATACTTATTGTGTGGAAAGTGTTTTGGAACAAATGTGTTAGAAAAATGCATTTCAGGGAGATAGCTGGCAAAGCAACTTAGTGTTATGTAATCAAGACTCCTCCTTAAAAGCATTTTTATTCTACCTATTCTATCATATAAACTAAAAACTCTCTTTCTAGAACCAATTCATTATATTTTCTTTTATACCTCCTTTAATATAAGATGACAAGGATACCAAAGTTCTTGAAAATAGTGAACATCTCCAACATAGCTCTTTAGGTGATTTCACTGAAGATTAGGGAACATTCTGCCAACTTCAGGAACCATCTGATTTAGAAAATCATCCCATAGCAGAGTAGTCTGTATTCATGATGACAGAATTCTCTGAGCTTCCCTTTCACACCTTCTGCTTCCTACTTTCTTGTGACTTTTTTTTTGAGAAAACCTAGCAAGAATTAAGTTCAACATAGGAAATCTAAATGATGAATCATCATGAGGCCTTTTAGAAAAGAACTAATAGTTCCTTCTAGAAGAAGACTATGTCCAGGCTGATTGCAAACAGCATGTCATAGACTGTTTGCTTTCTTTCATCTCAGTGATACAAGAAATATGAATAAATGCTGCTGATATTTCAGGATCAATTAGCAAACACTAACCTGTTTAAGTGTTCCATTTAAGTAAGGAAGAGATTATAATGCTAGAGGAGATCCCACAGAAATAAGGCTTTCAGCATGCTTTGATATTTAACAAACTGTGTGGAAAGCAGCATTAGAACATTGAGGCCTGTTATATACATTTATCAATTAGGTTGAATCATAGTTCTATTGATGCAATTTGTCAACATTTAAAAATTTAGAGTTTTGGCACACTAGTAATAAAAACACAACTTATGCTCTCTGAAGTGGAAAGTTACAACATCCAATCATTGACTTTCTGCCTCTTATTGGAATGAGACTGACTGAAGTCTGAACAATGCTGCAATTGAAACATCAGTTCTCACAAAATACATCCAGTTTTTCCCAGGGATAAGCATGTCGCTCCAGGTCTGGGTTTTCTTACTTTTTTCAATGCTTAAATACTCCTCTGTCAATTACAGGATGGATATGTGCTCAAGGATATAAGTAGACATGGAAAAATTGCATAGAAACCAGACAGAACATTAATATTCCCACAAAGAAGTAAGAGAGAAGCACAGGGAGCTTTTCCTGCATTGATTAGTTACAAGAGTTGTGGCAAGATGTGCTTTAAATTATTGGTTTCTCTTAATGCTTTCTAGTTGTCTATCATTTTCTTTCTATTATTCCCAGGGACACGTTAAACAAACACAAAAACTATACAGAAAAAACTATCCCATCCCAAACTCTGATTAGCGTGAAAATGTGCTTTATCTCAGTATTTTGATTTCTAATAAATGTAATATTAAAAATTTTCCTTTAAACAGCAAATTTACATTAGGAATTGGGCATAGATAGCATTATTATCTTTATTTCAAGTTTTGAAACATTTCAGAAGATTTTGATACTCATTGGACAATAATAATAATAAATTCAGAGAAAATATGTGGTTTTGATCCATATGATGCTCAACATTCTAGTGCAATTTAATTCTCATTAAATTAAAACTATCAAAACATTTGAAAAGAGGAGCAAAACTTATATATTATCTTTCATTTCTTTCATTTTATATATGAAGGAAAATGGGGCCCCTCCAGACATTCATTCTTGTTGAGAAAGGGACAGTTGAGGTATCATTCAAAATATACATAGTTGTAACACTTAAAGTACTTGCTGATGAAAAACAGTTACCCACCCAAGCAACCAACCAACCAGACAACCAAAAGACCCTTTGTGAAAATTTTAGAATGATTATTTACTGGTGTGTGAACTTTATACAAGGAACTCCAACTCCTGAACCTGTATCTTTATCTCTGAAAGATAAATAAAAATTATAATAGCATCTATGTCATTGAATCATTGTGAAGACTAAATGAGAGAAGACATGCAAAGTAAGTGATACACAGTTTGTGTTATGTACTCAATGTTTGTGTTCCCCAAAAATCATAGGTTGATGCCATAACCCCAAAGTTATGGCATTTGAAGATGGGGCCTTTGGGAGGTAATTAGGGTTAGACAAGGTCACAGGGGTAGGGCCCTCATGATGGGATTAGTGCTCTTATGAGAGGAGACACCAGAAAGCTTTGCTCTTCTCTCTATGTGTATGCAAAGAGGTCATGTGAACACATGGGGAGATGACCGTGACCTACAAGCCAAGGGAAGAGGGCTTAGAATAAAACCTACCTCACTGGCACCTTGATCTTGGACTTTCCAGCCTCCAGAACTGTGAAAAATAAGTTCTTGTTGTTTAAGCTATTCAGTATATGGTATTTTGCTACAGCCACCTTAGATGTTGGGTAGGATGATGATCGTAATCATGATAGTGAATAAGGCTATCTAGACTACGTGAGGGCCCTAGTCTCCATTGCTCCTTGTTGTTACTTTTAATGATATAAGGTTCTCTGAAAAGAGAATTAATAATGTAAGATTCTCTGAGAAGAGATACTTATTTTATTTAGGCTTCTATCTTCCACAATGTGTAATACAAGTTCTGCTTACAGTCGATGCTAAAATTATAAACAGAAATCTGACTTTATGATAACTTGAAGATTTGATTAGCTGGCTTTCTTCATGATCTACCCCACAGCGATTCTCTGTTTCTACATTGTTATTACCTTAGTCATACATTCATACGTATTATAAATTAATTTTGCATCAAATTTTATAGAAAAAAAGATGTGTGCTATATTTTCTTTGTGTGAGTTTGTGTACTGCATTTTAAATGCAAAAAAAATGTATGCTCTTTGGCTGCAAAAAAGGTGCATGCTTCTTTATGAGGGTCAAGTGAAAACAGCTGCAGTTGTCTAGATGCGAATGCATGTCAATGGCATACATAGGTCTTGGCTTATAAATGTTTTCTTCTTTGGATGATTACAGTCTACCTGCAAAGCTGATTTAATTTAAATAATGGAGAAATAAATATTCTAAATATTTCACTAGCTCCTTGCTGTGTAAACGATAGAAATGAAAAGCTATGTCCCATCTAATGTGTGGGTGTGGTAGTGGCAAAAAGATAAAAAATTAGATGAAAGTGCTCTATTTATATAAGAACTGATTGTATAAAATATGACAGTATATTATGAGACATAATATTTTTATTCCAAATCTCAATTATGGCTAAAATAAAATGCTCAATTTCTTTTGCCCTTGCTTTCCTATTTTTTAATACCTGCTAAGTCCAACATAATTGTGGGCTAAGAAAGAACACATCAGGAAGCCTGTGTTCTCACCAAGGAATATTCAACTAACCATCAATAGTTCACTGTCAACAGCAACGGCCATGACAATCATAAGCATAGTATTTATTGGAGGTTTCCCATGAGAAGGCACAGTGAAGGGCTTTGGAGATAGAAATTTAATTTTCATAATGGTTCAGTGATATTATCTCCATTTACACATAAGAAACCTAAGATGTAGAAAGATTTAGTAACTTGTCCAAGTTCACACAAACTATAAATTGATTTCAACCAGCATTGTGTTTGTAAATGCTATCCACAAAGAGCAGGCTGTCTAGTACAGAAGGCAAAATGTGCACATACAAAGATCCTAGAAAAAGGCCAGGTGCGGTGGCTCACCCCTGTAATCCCAGCACTTTGGGAGGCTGAGGCAGGTGGATTACGTGAGGTCAGGAGTTTGAGACCAGCTTGGCCAACATGGTGAAACAACGTCTCTATTAAAAATACAAAAATTAGCCTGGCATGATGGCAGGTGCCTGTAGTCCAAGCTACTCGAGAGGCTGAGGCATCAGAATCTCCTGAATCTGGGAGACAGATGTTGCAGTGAGCCCATATTATGCCACTGCACTCAAGCCTGGGTGACAGAGTGAGACTCCATCTCAAAAAAAAAAAAGATTCCACAAAGAAGTCAGGGATTTTGCTGGAAATAATTCCATCCAGGCCACTTAGAACCAGAAATACTGTATTGGGCAACAATATTCTTTTTTTCTTTTCTCTTTGCAAATATGCACAGAATACAGCTAGAGAAAATAATTAAATGGAAAATATATGCTTATTAAAATTTGTGAATTATATGTAAAAATTATAATGCCTTTTAAGCAAATCTCAATGTAGACAGGCATTACAGCATAGTGATTAAGACCACAATCATAGAAATCTGCTACTTATTAGCTGTGAAGCCTTGGGCATCAGTTTTCTAACCTGTAAAATGGGTATAATAATGGTACTTACTTATGCAGTTGTGACACATAGGATTAAATGAGGTAATAGTATCTGTAGAACCCTCACCATAATGCTTGGCATATTGTACTCAATAAAAGTTGTATTGTCATCATTACATCTATACAAAACATAGAAAACAGAATCTTGGTTTTGTTTGATTTTTATTTTTAGTGTTTCTCCCCAAGTTGTCAGAAACCAATCTAAAGAAAACCTGGATCCTTTAGATTTCCAAAACAAGTATCAGTGACTGCTCTTTTGTTTTTGTGGCTCATTGCTTTTTCTAGTTAATATCACTTTCCTTTCTTCTCTTTTCCAACTGACCTATTATCCTCTTCCTCTCTCAGGGGTAAAAACATCCAACAACAACAATAAGAGCAACTTCTCTCTGCTGCTTATTCTTTCTCAGAATCCTGTAGCACAAACTTGGCCACCTCTCTTAACGGTGGCCTTTGAATTCTCCCGCTCCTTCTCCTCAGATCCTCTGTGGTGAGGGATAAAGGTCCATAGGAAGGCCACTAAAGTGCTGAAATAAGCCAAAGAAGGGAAAAATTATTTCCAAATGACACGTGTAAGAAATGGGGAGGTGAGCTGAGCAAAAAGGGAAGGGAAGAACATTATAAAAAGTGGAAACATCAAAAGCAAATGTGCTGCCATACATTTCACTCTTGATAGCTCTTTCAGAAAGAATCTTCTCTGGTAATTGTTGGGCAATGCCATAGCTTCTGAATGTTATGACTCTTCTAAAGATTTTTGTAAAAATGGTTGTTATTCTTATGAAAATTGTACAATTTATAGTCCTGTCAACTCGGGATAGGTTTAGGGATAACTCTAGGCAAACAGTGAAATACGAATAATTACCATTAATATTTTTGAAGTTTATTTTTATTTTTGATTGACACATAATAATTTGTACATCTTTATGGGGTGATGGTTTGATATACACCTACGATATGTGATGATTGAATCGGGGTAACCAGTGTATCTATCACCTTAAATAGTAAATATTTTTTTGTGGTGTGAATGTTCAATAATCCTCTTCCAGCTATTTTGTAACATAGAGTACATTGTTGTTAACTATAGTAATTCTACTGTCCATAGAACACCAGAACTTAATCCTCATATCTCACTGTAACATTGTACTTACTGACCAATCTCTCCCTTCCACTATCTTCAGCCTCTGGTAACCACTACTCTACTCTCAACTTCTACAGGATCACTTTTTTAGATTTCACATATAAATATGATCATGTGGCATTTATTTTTTTTGTGCCTGGCTTATTTCACTTCATATAATGTCCTTCAGGTTCATCCATGTTGCTGCAAATGACAGAATTTCACATTTTTTTATGGCTGAATGGTATTCTGTTATATATTATATATGTATATGTGTGTGTGTCTGTGTGCGTACATATAACATTTCTTTATTCATCTATTGATTCTACAGTTTGGCTATTATAAATAGTGCTGCAATAAACATAAGAGCGCAAATGTCTCTTTGGCATGCTGATTTCATTTTAACTGAAGATAAACCCAACAGTAGGATTACTGGATCATATGGTAATTCTATTTTTAAGGAACATGTATCCTATTTTTCATAGTAGTTTTACTAATTTACCTACTTACCAAGAATATGGAGGGGTTTCCTTTTCTCAGCATCCTGCAAGCATCTTTTACTTGTTGTGGTTTTGGTAATAACCATTCCAACAGATGTGTAGTGATCTCTTATTGTGGATTTGGTTTGCAATTTCCTGATGATCAGTGATGTTGGAAATTTTTTACACTTACTGGCCATTTGTGTATCTTTTTATAAGAAATGTTTATTTAATATTTTTGCCATTTTTTGAATCTAGTTATTTGTTTTCTTGCTATTGAGTTGAGTTTCTTATGTATTTTGGATATTAATCTTTTCTCAGATTTATAGTTTTCAAATATATTCTCCCGTTCTGTAGATTGTCTCTTCACTCTGTTGATTTGTTTCCCTTGCTGTGAAGAAGCCTTTTAGTTTGATGTAATCCCATTTGACTACTTTCATTTTTGTTACCTGGGCTTTAGAGGTCTTATCCAAAAAATTTTTTATCCAGCCCAAGGGCATAAAGCATGTTTTTTTTCTGGAGCCTCATAGTTTCAAGTATTACATTTAAGTGTTTAATCCATTTTGAATTGATTTTCGTATATGGTGAGAGATAAGGAATGTGGATATGCAGTTTTCTCAACTTCATTTGTTGAAAAGACTGTTCTTTCCCCACTTGTGTTCTTGGCACTTTTGTCAAAAGTCAATTGATTATTAATATCTGGGTTTATTTCTGGGCTTTCAATTCTGTTCCATTGGTCTATGTCTCTGTTTTTATGCCAGTACCATGCTGCTTTGATTACTATAGCTTAGTGGTGTATTTTGAAGTTAAGTAGTGTGACGCCTCCAGTTTTGTTCTTTTTACTCAAAATTGCTTTGGCTATTCAGGGTCTTTTGTGGTTCCATATGAATTTTAGGATTTTTTTTTTCTTTTTGTAAGATTGTCTTTAACATTTGAAGAGGTTTGCATTGAATCTGTAAATATTATAGGTATTATGGACATTTTAACAATATTCTTCCAATCCATGAATATGAGATACTCTTTCATTTATTTGTCTTCTTCAATTTCTTACATCAATGTTTTATAGTTTCCATTGTAAATATTTTTTTTATCTCCTTAGTTAAATTTATTCCTAAATATTCTATTTATTTGTAGCTATGGTGAATGGGATTTTTTAAATTTCTATTTCAGATAATTATTAGCATATAGAAATGTTACTGTTTTTTGTGTGTTGATTTTATATCCTGCAACTTTAACTTTATTAGTTCTAGCAGTTTTCTGGTGAAGTTTTTAGGGTTTTCTGTATATGCAAGCTTATGTCATCTGCACACAGGAACAATTTAACTCCTTTGTTCCCAATTTATATGCTTTTTTTTTTGGACAGTGTTTTACTCTATTGCTCAGGCTGGAGTGTATTGGTGCCATCACAGCTCACTGAAGCCTTGATCTCCTAGGCTCAAGTGATCCTCCCATCCCAGTCTCCTGAGTAGATGGGACTACAGGTGTGTACCACCATGCCCAGCTAATTTTTAAAACAAGTTTTCGTAGAGATAGGATCTCCCTGTGTTTCCAGACTAGTCTTGAACTCCTAGGCTTTTTTATTCTTTTCTATTGCTTAATTGCTTTACTTAGGACTTCCAGTACTATATTGAATAGAAATGGTGAAAGTGTACATTCTTATCTTTTTCAGATTTTAGAAGGAAAGCTTTCAACTTATTCTTATTCAGTATAATGCTGGTATGCATTTGTCATATTTGGCCTTCATTGTGTTGAGGTATACAATGTACCTAATTTGTTGAGAGTTTTTTTTTTATCATTTTTATCACCTTTTATATGTAATTTGTTGAGAATTTTTATCATGAAGGAAGGTTGGATTTTATCAAATACTTCTTAGCATCTATTGAAATGATAATATGTTTTTTGTTCTTCATTCTGTTTATGTGCTATGTCATGTTTATTGATTTGCATATATTGAACCATCCTTGCATCTCTGGTATGAATCCCACTTGGTTGTGGTGAGTGATCTTTTGAATTCAGTTTGCCAGTACTTTGTGGGGGATTTTTACATCTATGTTCATCAGGGATATTGGCATATAGTTTTCTTTTTCTTTTTTTGTTTGTGTCCTTATCTTGTTTTGGTATTAGGGTAATGCTGGCCTCATAGGCTATGTTTGGAAGATTCCTCTATTCAATTTTTGAAATTGTTTGAGAATTGGTATTTGTTCTTTATAAAATGTTTGGTTGAATTCAGCAGTGAATCCATAAAGTCCTGGGCTGTTCTTTGATGGGATAATTTTATTACTGATTCAATCTCCTAAACCATTATTGGTCTGTTCAGATGTTCTGTCTCTTCAAAGTTCAATCTTAACAAATTAATGTCATAATACTATTAGTAGTTATATTTTAAGTAATATCATTACACTTTCCAATCATAAATAATTTTTATGTAATATATTACTTGATCCTTAAATAATCCAGTGGAAAAGCTAGGTAGCATTAGTATCATTTTGCCATTTTACAATGTGGAATCAGAAGGTTACTTATTTTAAATAAAGCCATTTGACTATTTAATGGTAGATCTATGATATAAACTTAAGTATTCAGATTTTATTCTCATGCTTTACTACTACCCCTTCAGTGATAACTCAAGAGTGAGCACACATGGGTAGAACCAGGTGTCTTGCCAGATTAATGACAAATGTGTTTGGAGCCCTACAGTTTTACAGACACTGTGCTAGACATCGGAGTGAGAACTGTGACCAAGATAGATGAGATGTTTGCCATTCTTAAGTTTATGAAATAGTCAGGAGAGAGAGAGTAAATACAAAGAACAAATTAATACATAGGATATTTATAGATTATGGTAATGCTCTCTTTGAAGAAAATAAACAGCATGATAAGACAGAGAGTAACTGGGGGAAGTCATTTATGGTAGGATGATTAGATGAGATGGTGATGTTGAAAGATGTGAGTAAAGATGAGAATACAGTTAAAAGATGAGAATATGCTACCAAAAAGGCCAGTGGAAGTGCATTTCAGCTTAAACAGAAACTAGGAAGACTTGAATATAGGAAAATAAATGTCATATGGGACAGACAGTGAACTACTGTGGCTGGATTGTGAGGAGTGCGGAAAAGAGTGATTGAAAGTTGAAGAAGAAACAAAAGTCAAATTATGGAGTAGGTATAAAGGGAGAATTTTGGAGGGTCAATCCAGCTCACAAAGGCATTCTTAACTGAATTCCAGACTCAATCCACAAGGGTAGACTCCTGGCAACCATGTTTGTACATAACCCCTCTTCCTTGGCCAGAGTTCTCATGCAATAAAAAATATATTCAACATATGCTATGTGCACTGTGTAATAGGTGACCAAAACACATGCAGCTGCTGCTCTTGTGAAGTTTTACAGTTTAATATGAGTGTACCCAGACCCAAGAATGGCCGGTTATAATTTTCTTCTAGGAATTTGAAACTGGGAAATAGAGAGGAATTTTGTTTCTGTGTAATTGGAGCTAAAACATGAAAACTAGAAGCTGCTAGAACCAAATTCTGAGACACCATCTAGGAATTCTAGAAGTCCAGTCTATAAAGACAAAAGAATAAAGGACATAGAGAGAGATAATACTCTCATGATCCCTGATGGCTTTATATTCATGGATTTTAGTCCTTCTAGAAGTTGTGTTGCATTCAGCAGGCTTGTTCTTTGAGATAACTTATAGTTCTCTAACATAGTCTTCATATTCCAGGTATGTTCTAAGCTATTTTGTTGTTGTTGTCAGTAATGTAAATTTAATGTATATTCTAGTGTACCTAAATAGGGCAGGACAGGCTCAGGAAAAATGAGCTCTAGGGCTTAAGCATGACTAGATTTGAGAGGTGAATAATTTATAATCCTAGAGGGTAAAACAAACAAAAAAACACACACCTCTTCACATGGTTATTAGAAATTTGGAGCATTGGGTGTGGGGAAACACCATTTAAAAGAAATGGAAAAAGCACTCCATTGATGATGATTACGGTAATGATGCTCAAGATGATGAGAGGATGCCATGTACTAAGAACTAAATATTTGCCAGATAGGGAATAAATGTAGTGTGCCTCACTGAAGCATCCATCAGTCTCTAAATTATTGCCTTCACAAACTCCCAAACCCAGTAACAAGGTTGGAGATTCCTGGGAGCCATGCTTAAACACGATCTCTCCCCTATATCCATATCTGATAGGATTATTCATTCATTAAACATATTTATTGAGTACCTATCATATATAGAGTGGTGAAACAAACAGACACCATTTGTGCTCTTTTGGGGCTTTTGGCAAAGATAGAATGGGCATTTGATTAAGGTGCTATGCTTAATGCTTTTGGATAGATTCATTCTAATCCTTCAAAGTAAGTAGTCGTACTCTTATTTTCTCGAGAAGAAAACTAAGCTCTCTTTCCCTAACCAGGGAAATTAAGTTGCTAATAACTAGAAAGTGAATAAAGGGCAAAGGCAGCTCTGTCCTAACTCTGAGCCTTTTTCAAGTCTGTGAATCAACTAGTTGCACCATTTATGTCCATAAGCAGGACACAGAAACATTTGGCTGTGATCTATGGTGACAGTGACAACTACTATTGCTGTTGGATAGGAAGCTTTGCACTGGACACCTCGATGTATAGTTGGACTGGCAAAGCCAGCCCAACTACCTAGCCACATCTGGGATGCTAAATTTAGCTGCAAAACACTTAACATGTCCATCACCATGTTTGCTAGGAACAGCAAACTATGAAACCTAGAGATGGTCTCCTCCTTAATTCTGTCTTCCAAATTTTGCATAAGTATACCTTATTGTCAGCACCTAGTTTGCACTCAGAACTAACTGCAAAGGAGTCTGGGGAGACGTAGCTTTCAGATCTAGCCTCTGAATGATGACACACCAGGAGAAGGGGACAAATTGTTAGCAACCCAGTGCTTAGTATTTGGCATCCCATCACATTAAGATGCCTTGAATATTTGCTTGGGAATATGATATTTCATGTTGGTAGGTTTGGACTGCAGAGGTTTATCTGGTATCATCTGGGATTTTTCTGCATTTTTTAGTTACTCCACATGTTTTTGCCATAGAATTAATTACTTATAGCATTCAAAATTAAAGGAGATTTTATAAAGAGATACCTATGTGCAGAGTTGTGAGAGAACTGACATATCTGGGAGTCAGAATCCTGAAGTCTGTGTATATTCTTTTTTCCCCTGCAGCTTCCTAATAACTGTGTGTCACCTTCAACAAGATCTCTAGCCCCTTGGGGTTTTTCAGTGTTTTCTCCACTGTAACAAGAATAATGGCTCTCGCCATTTTTTTTTTTTTTTTGCCTCTGGGGTGTTGTCAGAATTAATGAGATATGAGGGTGCAAAGCCTTCTACTTTTTTTTCCTCCCTCAGAGAATGCTGGAATGTAAATAAAAGTCTCTATTTTATGAAGAACTTTTCTTTCTGCATGTCTTCATAACATTCAGAAAAGAGTTTACAGATTTTTTTTAAAGCAACAGCAATTACTGTGGGTGTTACATATAATAAGGGTACTTTATCTGTCAGGAGAAACAAAGGAGAAACCAAAAACTTGAGTCGGAGAAAGTCTGCTCCTAGCTTACTCTTTAATGGAATGAGTAGGAGGGCTGAGAAAATCACAAGTAAAATATTACTGTACAGAGAGCATCTGAAAGTAGGAGAGAAACTACTTAATTAAAGTTATCATCCTGAAAGTAGAAAAAGAAAAGTGATACTGTCTGCTGATATGTTGCTGAAATACCTTAGATACACTGAAGAGAGAAGATGGAAGTCAAAATCTTTGTGCTTTAGGGTTGAACTGCTCAGATCAATGGGAATAATATCACTGATCATTATGTTCAATTGGAAGTTAAACTCTAACAAGTTAACAATGTTCTCAGCAATTTCTTTGATTAGCTCACCAATGAATTGTCTGTTAACACAGGCAACAGGTACTATATGAATTCTGTCAATTCTATGAAATGTAGTCCTCTGGATTCTGATGGGTGTTAATGCTGTCAAACATGCACATCTTAATAAGATTTATTCTTGGCCATCTGTAGAATGACTTTCTAAATAAAGCTGTTCTTGGAGATACAAAATATTCAACTCCGGTATTTATAGTACTGTCCATATTTACAATCAAATTGCTTTTTTTTAATTTAGAATCCTTTGTTTTAGGTTGTTAAACATTGAGGAAAATATTGTTGGGGCACATATAATTATTACTTCTTGTGGATAAAGTACAGTTAGGCAAGGATGGGCCAAGTGTCAAAGAGTGGGCCAGAAGTCAGACTGAGTTCAGTGACCTCACCCACAGACCACACTCACTGAATGCTTCTAAAAAGCCATGACTAATCACTTCTTCTTTTCAAGTGTCTTATGAGGATATCATTCTTAGAAGTATTTAATTCAGTTGCAAAGATGTTTTATTATCTGTCTTTTCCCTAACTCAAAACAAATAATACTTTTCAGTAATCATTGCCCTTTTCACATCAATCCTTCTCCACATGGTCTAACAATACTTCTTGGAAAAAAAAATAAGCTGGATAGTACAATATATAATAAGTTGAGTATATGGTATCCTCTTCTAATGGTTCTCACAGTTTTGCATCAAACTCATTGCCTCAAATTCAACATCTTCTTTTGAATAATAATAGTTCATGAATAACTTATGGAGAACATTGTCAAAGGTGAAAGTATCATAGAAACAGGAACTCCATGGCATTTAAATATAGGAAGAGTGAGGCTTTATAAAGACTATGAAGGCCAATTTGTGTATCAAATATAAACAGGATTACTAATGAAAATGAGGTCCAAATTAGGGTAATTCAAAAGAGCATATTTATATCTTTTTCAAGATCCCTCAGAAAACAAAATCTGAAGCAATCGGGATCATCTACACATTTCTTACAAAAATACATTTGTTTTACAAAGAGCAAGATGAGGAATTAAAGTAAAATTAAAAAGGATATTGTAAGTGCCAGGAGTTAAGATCTCAGAATTACAGTTTGGGATTAAGAAGCAATTTCTTGCATACTAAAGTTGTAGAGGTGTCAATATGAATGTGTGGCTTTCTTGAATAGTGCTCATTTATGCAGGTATCGGTGTTGACAATGCAACTCTTACCATTGCTGTGATTTTGCTTGGCAAGGACAGGAAAGGATAGTTGTATAGGAGAATCAGTGGTACAAATAAAATGAAAATTCAGATGATCAGGCAGGTCCAAGATGGAGAATAAAGACAGAAACTTGTGAAAGTTTTGTTTGTTTGTTTGTTTTTTTGTTTGTTTGTTTTAAAGAGGGATATCCGAGAAAGACCATTACTAGAAGTCTTCAACTTTGGAAGTCAAATAATAAATAGGAAATATGTTTATAGAGAATGTTAGCTAAAATTTTCAGACATTTTAGTTTGCAGGGCATGACAAGGTGGAGGGTACATCTATGAGAGTGGGTAGTTGCTGTGAAAGAAATGCAAAGGGAAATTGTTGTATTAGTGATTTATTGCTGTGTTACAAATCACAAACTTAGTGGCTTAAGATAATACTTATTATCTCACAGTTTCTGTGAGTCATGAGTCCAGTTACTACTTAGCTGGATTCTCTTCTTAGGATCTTATAGTACTGCAATTAAGAATCTATTTCCATGCTCACTCAGATTACCAGAAGAATTTCCTCACAGTTGTAGGATTGAGGGCTCTAGCCTCTTGTTAGTTGTGAGCTGAAACTGCCTTGAGCTCCTTCAGTCAATTCTCATCATTTAGAAGTGATTCCCAGTTCCTAGAGGTCACCTGTATTTCTTTGCAATATGAGCTTTCCCAACACAGTTTCTTATTTCATCAAACCAGCAAGGAGACATATGCTAGAGTGCCACCCCATCATCTCTGCCATAATCTGTTGGTTAGATGTAAGTCACAGGCTTGCCCTGTGATTAAAGGGAGGGGGAATTACACAAAGATATGAATGCCAGGAGATGGGGATCATGAGTTCATCTTAGCAGCTGTCCACCTCAACTAGTAAGGGAAAAACTCTCAATGTAGTATGTATGACTCTGAAGTTTTCCAAGTTGATAGAATGAACCAGGTTCCAAAGTGTCATAAATGCAGGGCAATCGCTAAAAAATAACAGAGAACAAAAGTTGACATAGTTGTCTAGTCTGAATCTAAGAGGAACAGATTTTTCTATTTGGCTGCTGGAATAAGGCAGGAAGAAGCCTTCACCACAGAAGATGAGAATCTAAACCAGGGCTTTTGAAGCTTGAGAGAATCAGCAGCCTCCACTGCAGAGGCTTCAGGAAAACTGTGGTTAGAACTAAAGAGCAGTGAGATATTTTATGAATAGGTTTATATATGACATACGTTGTTTACCATGGCACAAGTCAGAAAAGCAGTGGGAAAACAAGATGAAGGACAGCAGAGGAGAATGTAACCTGTAGATGTAAATGTAGCTTGTGTTACATTTCCACCCATTTCCAGTTCATAGGCATTTGCCTCTATCCTTTCTGTTACTTGCTATAGATGTGTCTCTTAAACATAGCAGGACTGATGTTTCTGAATGTTATGGTCCTTTAATTACCTGAAGACAACTTTCACATAATGTTGTGAGACAGTGGCTTACTTTTGGTCCAGCATTAAAGGATTTTACATTTTTTTTATAAAGGATAAATTATTTCAAAAGTCATAGACAAGGTCTGTCCCCTCCCTGCTGAGCCTGTGCAAACTCTCAGGAGATCGCAGTCACTCTCCCTCCCAGTAAGACTTTCTGTTTTCTCTTTCCTGTTCTTTCTCTCTCCTTCCCACGTTACAACGCTGCTTTAGGAAGACTGAAAATAGAAAAAGGGGAAAGCACAATATTCTCCTTTTCCTCCTTCTCAAACCTGAGCAGAAAAAAACAAAACAAACCAAATAAACAAAGCAACACCAAAACAAAAGCCTTTTATTGAAGAGGAGATTATGGAAAGACACCTGTTCTGCATGGCTAATGCTAAAAATGGCACTTACAGCTACATCGTGAGGGAAAATAATTGCTTTTAAGTCCTTTTCTCTCTCTTAAAAAATGTATACTGATTCTCAGAGTTTCTTGCCAAACAGAAAAGAAAAAAAAATCATCTGGTTAGTTAGACTTCAAGGTCAAAGGAAGGCACTATGTCTGGCGGCAACCTAAGGAGTTCATATACTGAATGACTCCTTCTAAAATTGGTCTCATTCAAAGTAACAATTTTCACATAATCACTTGATTAAGTGCTTCAAATAACAAAAATTGGAATGGAATCAACTTCTTCGAAATTTTTTGTTGTTATTCTCTTACTTTGAATATTCAAACTGGCTGCAAAAAAAAAAAAATCACTGAGATGGTCCAAAATGAGCTGTGGAGCAGTATCTAGAGATTGTGGTCAAGAACAGCCCACATTGGATGACCCTAACTTATATGTAACACTTGGCTTATCCAGACTTGGAACAGTCCTTGCTTTAATGCCATGTATGCAGTTATTCTTGCCAGGATGCCAACGGTGTAGCTGTCTTTTAACAAATCCTATGCTGGTGGTCTCCAGGTGGATGAATGTTTCTAAATACTTCAAATGTGTTTTACGATGCCTAAGTAAGTTATTTAATGAGGGATTATGGAATACAACAAAATAACTAGTTGAGGAAAACTGAAACAACATTATGATAAAGTATATATCAATGTTCCTAATAGTTATTTCAGCATACACATACAGCTAATTATCTGTTCTTGACTAATTTGTAATCTCTCTACCCTTGCATCTTTTATTTTTATATTTCATTCATTTAGTAAGAATTTATGGAATGCTTACTATATGCCAACCACTGTTCTAGGTGCCTGGATACAATAAGTGCAACCAAGCAGAGTCTGGTCAACATGGAACTATTGTCTTAGGTGAAGAAAGGCATACACTAATCACGTAAGTATGCACAAAAGTAAAAATCACAATCCTTCAATTATTATGAAGGAAAGATACATGAGTTCCCATTTCAGAGCACTGTATATGGATGGCTGCTGGTGACTATCTAGCTGTAAGGTAGTAAGTTTTAAGACCTCCTGATGAACGAGTTTTCTCATGCCTGTTCCTGAGCCAATCCATCCCTCAATGCCATTCAGAGACCTCACCCATACTTTGAACACTCAGGTTTCTCCATCCCTTTCTTTCTAGTCTGAGTTACTTCTCCATTAAGTCCCTCTCCTTTTATGTCCTCTGAATTATCTTGTTTCCAGGAGCAGAAAAATTCAGTCTTCAAACTGATTTCCAAATCTTTCTGTCTCAAACAGTGGCTAATAACTTTATTCTTTGTAATGGTCTTTGGTTGGCCAAAATCATGCATTAGGAAAAGTGCCTCAGAATACTACTGAGAAAGCAGAGCAAGAGACAATATTGAGAAAACACCCAAATCAGTACTTTGAGGTGTAATCCTGCCATATTAGTAAAGCACATAGGTAGGTGTCTGGTACAGAAGAAGGGATAGTGAGTTGTGGTCAGGTACAAGAGGATGGAGTTGAAAGCAGCAAATCACAGATGAGCCAGTTTACAGGAATGAAAAGATCAGGATCATAGCAAGATGAAATCCACAACTACATTAATGAAGTTTGACAAAGGTGTGAAATTCTAACAGTGGGCTTTCTGCTGGTTTCCTGTGTCAGGAACAAATCATAGTAGATTTGCAAAATCAGGTGATTAGTGTTCATGGCTGAGGTGGGAGGGTGAAGAAATTCAGACAAAACTCTTAGCAAAGTCTTACCGAAATCATATGGTCCCAGCTCTTGTCTAGGGCTTTTGATATAATTACATCTTTTAATGCTGAACTAAAAGAAAGTCCCTGTTTCACAACCCTTTGGAAGAGAGAAGATGTGACCATTGCCTGCAAATAATTAAAGGGTTGTGATATTTTAAAACATCAGTTTTATTGTTCAGGATCCAGAAAGCTGAGATAGAATTTTGACAAATAAAGAATTTTCTGAAAGTGGATGCTGTTTGAAAATGAAAGAGAATACTTGTGAGGTACCTTATGTGGAAATATTCAGAGGTGGAATGGCCTTTTGTCAGGGATGAACAGAATTTCATGCATTAAATGCAGGCTTGAAATGAACTCTAAGCTCCCCTCCTACTTCACAATTTCTAGGGTGAACGTTTCTAACAACAACAACAAAATATCCTTCAAAGGACAGTGGTTTTACAACATCCTTTTATGAAATAACTGTTTTATAAGCAAAACAAGACATTTAAAAAATAATAAGACAACTGAAAATGAAATGTGATACTTTGATTTTGATTTTCAAGTTGCTATGATAGATTTTTGTGGCTTTACATTGAACACGCTGATATGTTTGGGGACTAAATGAAAAAGTGCAGAAACGTTTATAGTATTTTTAATGTCTGATGCTCCAAATACTGTTTTGTTTTGTTGAAATTTGCAGAAGTTTAGTTCTCAACTCCATCATAAGCCAAATAATTTAATTTACCATTGCACACAAAATAGGCATCGTGTCTTTTTGGCATAAAACATGGTTATATTAGATAATGTAGAACAATTTGGAAATGATTACTTCTCTTTCTCTCCAATATTGAAATGCTAGAGATCCAGCAAATACTCTTTAATTAAGGCAGGCTCTCCAAAACAAAATCTCCTTCTTCCTGAGTTAGCTTCTAGAGTGTAAATACTTGAACGTAGTCACTGATGACTAATTATATATATCACTCTATGTACAAGGCATATAAAACTCTTAATTTAAGCTTTATAAAAAGTTCATTTCTGTGATTTATATCTTTCTAAAGATATGTTTCATGTCTAAGTTCCTGTTTTTTATTCATTCAGACAATATTTGTTGATCTACTGTGTGCAAAAAGCTGTGTTAGATACTCTAAGAAATAGAAAAATGCATAAAATAAAATACTTTCTTTCCTGGTGATCTTAATATTGGAGTATAAAATAAGAAAACTACACAGAACCAGAGCTTAAGGTCTAATAGTATCAGATAAGCATGTTAATAGTGGCATAAACCAAGTATTTGGGGGATCAGAGGAGAGATCTCTTTTTACTGAGGAGATCCAGTTGGGCTCCTGGAGGAAGTAACATTCGACTGGAGCTCTAAAGGATAAGTAGGATTTATAAGTAAATATGGGGTGTTTGATTTTTATGGAATGATAATTGAAAAGGCAGAGGAAGGAGGAGAATGTTCAAGAAACTGATTAGATCTGCTCAGTTGAATTCTTACAAATAAGTTTAGGGTCAGATCAAGCATATACTTTCAGCATCAGGCTAAGGGGTTTGGACTTGAGTTTATAGAGAATGAAATGTTTGAAACTGTTCATTAGAAGTATCAGCCTGAGAACAGTTTTCAGGAGAGTGACATCAGGCAGAGAGAACTGTTAGAAGGATAAGCCTGAAGATAATGGTAGCAGAAATGGAATGGTATGAAAGATATTGGGAAGACTTAACCTATAGAATTTAGTGTATTGGTACAGGGGGGAAAGTGGAAGGAATATGGAGAGGTTTGCAATAATTTCAGGGTTTAAAATTTAGCTGTTTAATAAGACATTAACAACATTGGCAGAAATAGCAAAGAAAGGATAAAATTTTGAATTTGAAGTTTTGAATCTAGATGTTTTGATTTTGAGATGCTAACAGTGTATCCACAAGAAAAATTTTCAAGCATAAGAATAAAGATATCAGGCTCTGAAGTAAGACACACCTAGGTTTCAATGCTTCTTACCACATATTGGGTAAATTACTTCTTTTTGAGCTTTGGCTTCTGAGCTGTAAAATCAAGATAACTTTAGTATCTGAGTATAGATTTTGTGTGTCAAGTAAATGAGATAATTTATGTAAAATTCTTCTCGTGAGGAGGGAAATAATGTGGCATAATATCAGTTAGCTAGTTTTGCTGATAATATTGTTGTCAGTAGGCAAGAGGAAACGTGAGTTTAAGAGTGTGAGAGAAGCCAGGACTGAAAGTATCCTTTGGCTTATCATCCTTGATTCATGACTGGTTGAACCTCCTTTAATGGATGAAAAGAGAAGATCCACCATTGGGGAAGCAGCCACATTTAGGAAATAAGAAAGAATAGGAATCATTAAAAGTATCAGAGTAAGATACTTTTCATCATTCCTCTTTCACCTCAATAAAAAGTATATCCTGGACTCACATCTCTAGCCTAAAATGATTATTCATCAGGGTATCAGTTAAAGATATTTATAAAAAGAAATACAAGGAGTAATTGAGAGGGAAGAAGGGATTTTTAAAAAAATGAGAAGTCAGAGACAGATTTCAAAGAAGGAAAGAGAGGGTCAGGTGATGCCAGAAGAAAAATTCTAAAAGTTGTGGGATTCTAACCAGGTACATTTCAAAAAGAACTGGTGAGCAGAGTCAGTTACATTTTGCTAAAATCTCAAGGAGGATGTGGGTAATCAGAGGGCTACTAAATATTATTTAGGTCACTGGTACCATTCAAAAGCATTTAGCAGAAGAGCATGTTTTTGGATTTTAGCTTTTGGTAAGACTTCCCCCAAACTGTTTAATTTGTGGTATCACATTTCATGGTATCAGTATGTTGGTCATTCACCACCTCATATCTAGAAGTCTTAAACAAACCTTCTAGAGTTATCAGAGACTCTGAAATGCAGCCATCATTCTTATGCTTGCTTAAGAGGAAGGTAATACTAATACTTTGAAATTGAATGGCTCTTTCTATTTTAATGCATTTTTACTTAGACTAGCTAATTTTATCCTTGCAATTACTATATTAGTTAAGCAGAAGTATTCTAGTTCTCCATTTTATATACAAGGGTCCTTAACTTTCAAAATGTTAAAAAGTCAGTAAGTGAAAAGAGTTGGAGTTTGAATTTAATAGCTAATAGCTATTATTAATAGCTAGTCAAGAATTTGCACCAAAACATTCCCTTCTTTAGTGACCCTCTCTTTCTTTCTTTGAAATCTGCCTCTGACTTCTCATTAAAAAAATACCTTCTTCCATCTGAATTACTCCTTGTATTATTTTTAAATAAATATCTTTAATTGATACCCTGTATGAGTAATTATTTTAGGCAAGAGATGTGAGTCCAGGCTGTACTTTTTATTGAGGTGAAAGAAGAATGATGAACTCTCTATAAAGCTTGATTTTTGGCTCTTCTAAAGAAAAGACAGAAAGAGAAAAAGAGAGAGAGAAAAATCCTATGATTGGGATTTAGCAAAAGCACTAGATAGTCTTAGTTGTCATGGAGACAACCACAGCCACTACTTTATATGCAGATAATGTGCAGGAAGGGTAGATAGGAAAGATTAGATATCCATATAGTTCACCAATGGTGAAATGATAGCAATAAAAAAGCCACTGGCCTTGGGAAGTACGAATAGCCAACGCAGGTGATGGCAGGAAGAAAGCTGAAGCCAGAGGTTGAGGGAGAAGTTTTGGCTGGGAAATCGAGACAGGCAATGTTTTTGAAAGTCCTTATATGGTAGTCATTTTTGCTGCTTACCAAGTATTTCTGGCTCCCTTCCTCCTGAGTACATGATAGGACTAATACTTCTGGCACCTTTTTGGGTAGGGGGAGCCATGTCATCAGTTCCAGTCAAAGAGCTAAGAGCAGAAGTAGCATGTGCCATTTGTAGGCCTAGCATTTAATGTTTGGACAAGACACTCCGAGCTTGGTTTGCCTTCTGGGTCAGTGGTTGGCACTATCCATGAGCTCAGGTGCCTCAGTAACTATGAAGAGGTGAGTCTCCCAGTGGATCCACAGTAGACATTCAGAGTAGGAAATGAGCCTTTGTTATTTAAAACCACTGAGATTGTTGACTCGTGTTTTACCTCAATGTTGCCTAGCCTGTGCTGATAAATGATAAAAGTAAAATTGGCAGGCTACATGTAAGAAGTTTTTCCGGTTATCTGTTGTATGTAACAAATAATGCCAAGACTTAGTGGCATAAAAATAACAAAAGTTCTATTATGCTTATGGATTCTAGGGGCTGAGAATTCAGAAAAGCCAAAATGGGGCTGGCTCCTCTCTATTCCACAGTGGCTGGGGCCTTGGGTGGGAGGACTGGAATGACGTGTATGTGTTTAATACATGGGCTTGATGGCTGAAGGATAGGATCAGCTAGGCCTGTCCAACAAGCACCTCTAAGTGGCCTCTCCATGTGGCTTGAGTTTTTCACAACATGATCACCAGAATTTGAGAGGAAGCGTCCAGAAAGCAATTATTCTAGAAGGTCGAGTGGAAGCTTTTTGGTCTTTTATTACACATAGCATCAGCTCTGTGCATTGTATTAGTTATGAGAAAGTCATTAGGCCAAGTCAAGGTTCTAGGGTGATGGTGGTAAAGGGGGGTTAGAGTTAGACTTCACTTCTCCATGGGAGAAAAGTCAAAGAATTTGAAGCCATATTTTTAAAAGCCATAATGGAAGGGTAAAGAAAAGATTACATAGTCACAGAAGGAAACTCTTGTATAATGTGGTCAAATTACAGTTCATTTCATAAAAATAAGATGCTATTTTTATATACTGTTCTGTAGCTTATAACACATATTCACATGCCACATCTTATGTGATCCTTCCAACAATTCCATGATGTAATTCAGGACAGTTACTTTTATGTCTAGAAAGCAAAAGAAGAAGAAAAATCCTGAGAGAAGTCTGAACTAACTAAACACTATACCACTGAAATGGATATATAGACATTTAAATTTATCTTCTAATATTTCAAACCACAACTAATTACTCTGGATTGAACAAATAAAATTGTATGCTTACTAGTTATTTTGGCACTTTCTTTGGTGCTATGAATATACAAAGATGAGTTAAATATTTTTGCAAGATTTGGAAAAGGCAAAGTTGTAAACAGAAAACAAAACCAAAGGCAGAATGGCACGAGAGCTAATCATAATGGTCCAGTGACAAGGATATGTAGAAGAAGAGTCACATAGGTTAGATAAGTAATATTTAAGCAAAGCTTTGAAGAATTAGAAATATTTGGATTGGTGGAAAAGGGAGGCAAAACTTCTCCAGCATCTGCAAAGGCACAAACTGTAAACATATGTGTTCAGAGTTTACTCCAGAAGAAGAAACTGATCGGAGTATAAGGCAAAAAGAGTAGAAGGGAAGCTGAAGGTTTGCATTAGTCAATTCACTTCAAATTGTCTCAAGTCTGCCTATGATGCCTTTATTTTGAGAGCTATGCAACAGAATATATTAAGTATTTGTCATGTACAAATCATTTTCTGCCTTTGGAGACTACTCATTGTCATTAAATTCTTTATCATTGCATGCGTTTCTTCAAAATCATCTCAGTTAATGGTCTCGCTCTCATTGAAAGCTATTCTCTTTGGTTACAAACTGCTTATCTTTCTGGTAGAGTCTTTACTAGTATTTTGCATCCACAAATTGACTATGCCAGAAATTAATAATACTCTAGATGGTCTTGACATTTTCAAAAATCTTCTTGAAGGAAGAGAGAAGTAGTAAAGGGATAAGCAGAGAATTATTAACAAATTTTATAGAATCACTCTCACAATGATGTAGCTCTAAAATAACATTGGAAAAATAAAGCCTCTTTCTTCCTGACTGATTATCAAAAGAATCTTTCTCCATTTGTTAACACCTTTCTTTAAGCTACTCCCTCTTGTTCCACCCCTACACCTCGTATCCTCTCCTCCCTCAAATTGCTAAAAATCCATAACCTATTTGTTTTTTGTTACCAGCCATTAAATGTCCTTCCGGTTACACAAACAGAGATGAAAAGCTTTGCACTTTCAATAAAATATTATCTCACCAGGATTTTTTGATGTAACTTTTTATGACCATTAGGAGAGGGTGAGCATGAAATGATTAAACAGAAATGACTTTAAAGTACGGTTGCTAGGAGTATTTAATGTATTACCTTGAAAGTATAATGGCACTGAGCATATGGATCTTATTTCATTTTATGCTCCAAACAGGAAATTACTTTTTTTGCCTAAAGGAGTTTAAACTGTTGTAAAGTTCCCACAGCATGGAGAAGAATATCAGTCCTGCAGAGAGAATGCAATGATTAAAGCCAAAGAACACCAATCCTGATCTAAAGAACAAGAATACCACACTGCCAGCAGATTGGGGCATGTCAGGTTAGTGAAATCTTTTGCAGAAATCACTTGAGTATACCAGCACAATCAAAACCCATTAATAAGAAACCTGGAGGAAGAAAACAGATACCCCAGACCTAATTTAGTTGAACAGTAAACCACATGAGCCATATAGAAATAGAATCCATCACAACAACAAGAGTTAAAATATATCATCAAATCCTTTAGGAAAATGTACAAGTACCCTGCAGGCATAGTATATGTAAGGTTGCACAGTAAACTGGGTATATTTTTTATTATAAAATGTGAGGTCAGCTAATTTAATTAACCATTTTTATCATTTTTATAAGGTTGACAATGAAATAAGTCCTATAGAAATTGTTAAATATAGAATCCTAAGTAGAATTACCCATATCTAGCTTTTACAGTTAAGATCCTGGTACTGGCTGCGTGTGGTGGCTCATGCCTGTAAGCCCAGCATTTTGGGAGGCCGAGGAGGGAGAATCGTGAGGTCAGGAGTTCGAGACCAACTGGTCAACATGGTGAAACCCCGTCTCTACTAAAAATACAAAAATTAGCCAGGTGTGGTGGCACATGCCTGTAGTCCCAGCTACTTGGGAGGCTGAGGCAGAAGAATTGCTTGAACCCAGGAGGCAGACATTGCAGTGAGCCAAGATCATGCCACTGCACTCCAGCCTACACGACAGAACAAGACTCCATCTCAAAATAAATAAATAAATAAAAAGATTCTGGTGATTTGATTGGCAAAAACCCGAAGAGAAGTAAGTATCAGAATTTGGACTTTATGAAATATGCTACATGTTTCATATGTATTTCTGTTATATGGAGAATAATTTGAGACAGTGCACAAGTAATTTGACCAGTGTTACCCACAGTGGTCAGTTCAGTGCAGAACCTGAGCTCTGAGCTCGGTCTGTTTCCTTTATTCACTGCTGCTTCAAGTTGCAGGAAACACCTCTTGCCTAACCCTTGGGTCCATTCAGAGTGTAAGGCATTACTCACAATAATTGTCCTGGTGGTAGAAGCAGAATTCCTGTATTTACTCACTGATTATTTTTGTTCTGGACATTGGACCCCTTTGATATTTAGTTGTAATATAAATGTCAAACTAATTTTTTAAAAATTAATACTCTCATGGTGACAGCCACAGTTTACAAATGATGTTGCTGAAAATAACAATTCTTCACTTTAATATCTAAAGAAAAATATGCGATTAGTATCTGTCAGCATACTTACCACATTAGCATATTTTTTGGTCTGGCTAAGTTTAAAGTCTTTTGCTGAATGTCTGACAGAATTATATTCAGTCAAAGTAATAAAGATGGTGATGAATTTTATACATTCTATCTCTTAAAGATCATTTTGATTCAGAGAAGAGAATTTTGGATTACAATTACATAATTATGCCAAAATGTGTTTACAAGAATAAGTAGGTAACTTTTGCTCCTTCTTAACAACTGCAACTTTGGCAAAATGCATAACTTTCAGAGACTCTCAGGATCTAACAGTAAAAGTTTCATTAGACCTGTAGACATTAATGATGTCTAGTTGAAAAAATATTTTCAACTGTGAGCAGTTTTAGAATTGGCATCAGCTTAAATGTTTTTAATCTGTTCGCATAAAAGGAAATTATACATTAAATGTTCAAAGCAATTATTTTTGTGTTTAACAAAATCTTGCATTAGGAATATGACATAAATGAAAATGAAGTACATAAAAATAAGCAAAGGATTTGCCTTAGGGTCTATAGCCTCTCTCACTTTTGGCAGCACCTAATTTTGAGCAGGCATCTTTAATATTATATCAACTACTCATTTTTCCACAAATATGCATGAAAAATCAGATATTAAATATTTTTAAAGATATTTGCTATCTCTTGGGCCAAATTCTTGATATTCTGCTCTTATAATATTCCCAAGGACAACAAAAATTATGCACTGTTTTCAAGGGCAATTGCTTATTAGCAGTGGAGCTGACATGGCCAATTCAAAGCACTAGTAAGTCAGCCCCGGGTAAAATGGACACAGCTGGATTATTTTACCGAGTTTCACATAGCTAATTCAAAGTACAGCTCATTGACTTTAGGATAAAACATCACACCCTATTAAACAATGCAGTTTAGCACCCATTCGGCTTAGGAATAATTTCATTCGAAACAGCCAGATGTGTGTGTGTGTGTGTGTGTGTGTAAAGTACTAAGACACTATGATCAAGATTGACAAGTAGTTTTTAAGACTATGTTGCAGACATGTTTACATCACTAAATATGTTTTGCTTAAAGTGTTTTAGATTTCTCAATTAAAATATATAAAACAAAAATATAACTCATATACTTAAACATAAACACATATATACCTGAAAATAAAAATTGGTAAACAGCATCACATCAAACTATGTTAAAGCAAGAATATACATGACTGTAGTGTGGAAACTTAGATAATTTGGACCAGAAGGAATAATAGTCCTCTGTGTGAAGAGGACAGGAAACTAAGGCCAGAGCTGAGGGAATTAACCTGGCTTTTTTGCTGATTTCCCAACACAACGGTGGCTAGCATCCAACATATGATGTCCAAAGGGTGATGAACTCTTTGGACAGAGAGCAAGGCTGAAAAGGTCTGCAAAAAGTAATCACAGTCCGTATTGGGTAAATGGCCACATGGTTCCAGATGATCTCTCAGTAAACCAGGAATATAGGGAGCAAGATGAAGCCCACAAAAGCTGAGCCAGTGCTTCTGTGTTCTAGTCTCAGGCGATAATGCTTCTGAAGGCCTTTAAAGCACAGTTATTTAAATGGTGTGCAGGTTTTACAATCAGACCTGGATTATAATCCTAGCTCTCCCACACACTTGACATGTTATGCAACCATTTTAAGTTTAACCTCTCTAAATCTCAGTTTAATCATTGATAAAGTAGAGCTAAAAATGCTTACTTTAAAATATTTTTTGAGGATCATGTGATGTAGAATCTAGTGGTTAAGAATTCAGGGACTGAGAATATAAAGTTTAAATTATAGGTTCTGGAGCCAGATTCCTTGAGTTAGGATGCCATTTGTGTATTTGGGCAATTTTACTTAATTCTCTCTGCTTCAGTTTTCTCATCTCTACGAGTGGAGAGCTAAGTGCTCCTGTCTTTTAGGGTTTGTTGTTAACGTCTGATATGTAGTAGTAATCAATGAGGTTAATTATTATCTATGACATATGAACATACAAAAGACTTTTATTGTTGCTACTATTTTTGTTAATAAGACAAGAATATTTACATGAGCTAAAAGTGGCAGTGATGAGAAAGCTGTGATTAGTGAAGACCTGTGAAACAAGGGCTCCTCTAAATTTTAGAACCACAAGCTTAATTCCAGATAGGTTGGAAAAGGTTCTATGCTGACCATGTGTGATTTGCCATTACCAAGAATGACTCAGCATCTGAGTAAGTAAGAGTCACTCTAAATGAAAAGGCCATAAGCTGAGGATGAACGAGAAGAGGGAAGTGAGAAAATACAGACCATGTGGGCAGCTCTGTAAGTTTTAAGAAGAAGAAACCATCATTCTCAGCAAACTGACATAAGAACAGAAAATCAAACACTGCATGTTCTTACTCAGGCAGGTGTTGAACAATGAGAACACATGGACACAGCGATGGGAGCATCACACACTGGGGTCTGTTGGTGGGGGACTAGGGGAGGGACGGCGCGGGGTAGGGAGTTGGGGTGGGATAACATGGGGAGAAATGCCAGATATAGGTGACGGGGGGATGGAGGCAGCAAATCACATTGCCATGTATGTATCTCCACAACAATCCTGCATGATCTGTACATGTATCCCAGAAACTAAAGTACAATTATATGTGTATGTGTGTGTGTGTGTGTGTGTGTGTATGAAGACTAGATATTGTCTACTAAGAATTTTGTTGTCTTTCTCAGAGTTATTATAACATCCCTGGCTTGTTCTGCTCTGCTAAGAAGCTGCTAAAAATGCGTCACAGTGTCATTTCTCACTGGGATCATCCCATTAATTGCATTAAAAAATTTTACACTAAAGCACATTATTAGACACTTTGATTCTCAAGATCTTAATTTCCTTAGCTGAAAAATTGAGGGATTGTATAAGTTCTGTAATAACCTTTCAATTGATAAGTAGTTATATGATTCTATGATCACATAACATATTTGGCTTTCCCCAGCATGCCGCCCTCAGAGAAAGGAATGATAGCCACATTTTAAGAAGGTCCTTATGGAACTTCATGTAATTAAAACCTCTGGTTAAAGCCCACTGCCATAAATTCAGTGCTACCATGGGCTCTATTCAGTAGAGATTTCAGATCTCTAATGCACATGTGTACATTAAAGACAGTAATTTATGATGAACCAAAGCCTGAGGGAGATCTGACCTGTTTTCAACACATTGTATTTTATCATTTTCTACTAGAGGGTAGAACAGCCTATAAAGGGAATTGCCTCAACATTTATGTTATGATTCGTATTGGAAGCTTCTCACTTCACTTGATTCATTAAACCTTACAGCTATTGTAAATTCTGAAGTACTCTGGGCTTTGTAGATATTATCTGTCTCAATAGTCATCATTACTTCTTCAAAAGCATTTTGCTTTCTTCTCCTATGACGTATTATGAAGCAACAATTATAACTGACATCTTCTAAGAGTAGAATGTGGCACACTGTGCTCAGTGGGTTAGCTGCATTACCTCATTTAATCTTCACAGGAACCCTGCAAGGCAGGTGCTATCAGTACTGCCATTTTATAGAAGAGTAAACTGAGGTTTTGGAAGGGTCATTATCTCGCTCCAGGTCTCACAAGTGGCAAAGCTGGGAGACTCAACTTTGGCTACCAATTTCTTACTTCTAATTACTCAGCTTTCTAGATGAGCATGAGGGAGGGGTTGGCAGCAAGGCTGGCAAAAGCATTTACATGTGCAACCTTCACTTAAAAAAAACCTCAACATTTTCAAGTGTACTTTGAGCGTTTGTAGTTATTTTGTAGAATTTGGGAATTCTAATGGCAAGTGTTTTGTTTTCTGGAAGTCTGTCCACTGTGCTTTTCAGATGGACAAATCTATTAAAATCTATTTTTAGCAAAACCAACAAGTCATCCATGATTTCAGAAAGTTCAGTAATGATTTCTTTTTGGAAATGGCTTATAAAACTTCCCTGGACCATCTTTGCGTTTTATGCTCTTGAAAAAGTGAATTATTCTGAGTTCCCTCTGTCTTTAAAGAGCTGTTATTACTAACTGAATTCTCAGCCTCACAAATAGGCCAAGGGGTAAGAGGCTTTTATTGATACTGTTCATTAAAATATTCATAACTAGAAATCTAAGATGCATTCCCTGGTGAGTGCAATCAAGCTATTATTGCCTTTGTGTATCTTTCACCTGCTTTTTTTGAAGTAATTTTCCAAACTATAAAAAGTGTTAGATCTTATAAGTGGGGCACATACTTTAGGTATAGCGTGGGAGACTGGGAATGTGATAGAGGCTTTTGCTCTCGCCAGTATGCCTTGTCAATTAATTATGTAACCACTAATTGAGGAATGGTACAAGACACTGGGCTATGTACTTTGCCAGATATGGAAAATACAAATATATCGTTCCTGGTGCAAAAAGGTAAATATATTTAAAGACATCAAGGACAACTTATAAAGTCCCACAAGAATACTGACAGCACAAAATTCTTTACAGAGAGAGGAATTTGTGTGAGATTGTTTTGGAAGATTTAACAGAAGTGATGAGAGTTGAGCTTGTTTCTAAAGGATGAACAGGAGGTAGAAGCAGGGAGGGATACAATAAACTAAATCTAGAAGCGGGACCATAACCTCAAGACATGCTGAGGACAGCAAATATGTCCTCTTAGCTAAAAGAAATATGTGTGTAAGGGCAAAAAGAAAAAAAAATGAGGATAGCTTGTTTCCAGGTGGTAAAGAAGCTTGAATATTAATTTAAGAAGTTGGATCTTAATCATCAAAAGAGGCAATGAAAGTTGGTAAAGCGGATAACCGACATGGTGGTTAAAGAAAGATAAAAATCATGACTCTTCTCCAAGAAAGAAAATAAACATTAATTAAAGATGATATTGTGACTGTGGTCCGCAGTCACCTCACGGCCATCCAGAATTAAAAGGCTGTCTGCAGAGATTTGAAAAAATGGCAACAAGTGAAAGTGTCAGCATCTTTAGCTAAGCATCGTTGACTGTGGAGCGTGTAGATTCACTTTTACCTAAGAATCCCCTGAAACAACCACTTAAAAATGCATGGAACTATATGTTGAATAATTATACAAAGTTCCAGATCACAACATGAGGATCCCTTATAGTTCCTGAAGCCCTTTATTTCTTGTTCTGTTTACCTGGGTTATTATTTCAATTTATACCTTACGTGAAAAAATACAAAATTCAAAAAGACAAACCAGAAACATGGGAAAACCAATGGAAATGTTTAAAGTACTTTTCTTTAATCACTTCTGTATCCAGCTGTGATTAAAGAAATTTGATTGGTAGAATCTATTATTTTACAGGGTATTTCAATATTTTTTGATTGGGAAAGAATGCTGAGATGGTCTATGCTTTTCGCAAGATGCTTTGGCTGTGCAGTCATTGGAGATACTTGGTACTATTTTCTGCATAAACTCTTTGTTGTTGTTGTTGTTGTTGAGACAGAGTCTTGCTCTGTTGCCCAGGCTGGAGTGCAGTGGTACCATCTTGGCTCACTGCAACCTCCATCTCCTGGGCTCAAGCAATTCTCATGACCCAGCCTCCTGAGTAGCTGGGATTACAGGTGTGTACCACCACACTTGACTAATTTTTGTGTTTTTACTAGAGGTGGGGTTTCACATTGCTAGCCAGGCTGGTCTTGAATTCTTGGCCTCCAGCGATCCACCCACCTCGGCTCCCCAAGTGCTGGGATTACAGATGTGAGCCACCATGCCTGACTGCATAGACCTTTACACTGCTAAAGGATATATAAGTATATTCATAAAAATCATCTTGAGTTTCAGCCTCCATTTGAAATGGAAGCTGAATATGCACATCCTTTGTAAACTCTAATTCTTGGAAATGGTTTTTTCACTGGAATCATGCTTTCATTGGGCACAGATGACCAATGAATAATGTGATAGAAACTATTGATATCCACAATGGTTATGATACTCTTCTCAACCCTTTAAATCTCATCCCTTTCTATGCTGGCTCTTGGCATCACGATGCCCACCACACGAACTTCATCAGAAACTATTCTTCATCATTTACATGGTAGAATAGAGTTTTTGGAACAGACTCTTAGTATAATGCCTATAATGAAATGAGGGAGACATTTGAAAAAAAGAATGAATATCTCATGTAAACCTTCCTGAAAGATAAACATGTTCCTGAATTGAAACTAGCAGCTAACACTGCTTCTGGAGAACAGAAATAAGCATGTATCTTGGCTACTAAGTGATAAAAAGAATGTTAACAACCTTTAATTACTTTCCTAATGGGAACTTTTTCTACTTTACCTACAAGTCCTGCATATGTAGAAATAAATAAATATATATTCAAGTACAGTTTTCATGAGGAAGTTTTAAAGGCTATGTTGCTAAGCTTCCAAGAAGGTTTTGGGTAATAGAATTATTAAGCTATATAGCTTTTCTCCCAGTAAAACCATAGACCTAAAGTTGACATTGGTCTCTAAATCTTTTAGATGTATACTGGTCATTTCAGAAAATCCTTAAGGGTAGGTGTTGGCCTTATATTTAACTTTAAACATATTTTAGAATTTGCCTAAAGATGAAAATGTCATGCATTAAGTCTTATCAATTGATAGTGAATGACTGAAGCTTCCAAATCAGGAAAAGCCGACACCAAGAACTTCCATTATTCTCTGGAACTTACTAGCTTGGGCTGATTCTCTCTCTGAAGAGTCCTTTTTCATTGCAGTGCAGTACTGGCATCTATGAATTAAAGCATTTCTTGATGTTAAGTGGAGTATTTTAGTCTAAAGGTTTTTCAAGTTACTTGCATTTTTTTTAAAAAAATTGAGAAGCTTTATTTCTGCTGTTTACCCTTTCATTTCTATATGTCAAATTTCCATCGTCATTAAAATTGTTTTTTGAAACTTTGTGAACTGACTTGCTATATTTGCACTTGAACTATTGAAATAAATGTTACTTTTGTCTGACCAAAAGATGTAACTTATAATAAAGGGAAAAGGCAGATCTTAAAAAAAAAATCTCAAAGAACAGATGCATCTATTGATTAGTAATATTGAAATGAATGTTCAAATGGAGGCAAAACTGTTATGTTAGAATAAGGGGGGCTGTCTCTCCACTGGACAGAAATTATTTACATGTCTACAGGCAAGATTTATTTTGCATCTGTGTTAGCTATCTACAAAGTACAAAGTTGTAATAATCAGAAAACTCAGTGTATAGTGTTGTGCAAGCTGAATTGAAATGGAGGCTAAAGGTCACTTTAGGAGTGGATAGGATGTCTATAGTGTGAATGGTACAGGAGAAAGGGAAGTAAAAGATGATACAAGCAAATAAGAGGCCTGGACATAATTTCATTATTAATCGTGAAATTACAAGGGAGAGTGAAGTATATGTGATAAATGTGAGTTTCTAACTTGCATTCTTATGCAAATAATAGTAGCATAGACAAATATAAAAAACATATGAGCTTAATTTTATACAATCGGGTCTAAAGTGCCATTTAAATGGAATTGTCCAATTGCATTCCTTTTATTTACTTTCCACAGTGGGAAATGCACGTTCTACTCTACTGCATTACTTTCCCTAGGAATTTATACTCTGCTAGAATAGTGGGAGCTTCTCCTGTGAGGTGAGCTCTCTAGAGTGGCAAGCAGGGTGCAGGCAAAAGAAGGCCTATGATGTACCAGCGTATAGAGTCTTATCATTGGATAAGGCATTTTGTTTCTAGAAAGTGCCTGAAATGTAAATATGTTTCCTTGCAGGTAAGAGCTTCCTGAGGCTAAAGCTATCATATTGATGTGTTAAAAGAGTAACAGAGCACAGATGAAATGTGCCTCGGGGCTGATAAATTTTGGGGCTGGAAAATGATAAATACTTATTGTGTACTGTTTGTGTACATGACACTCTTCTAGGTATTTTCCTAACATTGCCTTCTATTACCCTCGCAAGAATCCAATGGTGTAGGTGATATTCGTATCTCCATTTATGAACAAAGAAACTAAGAGAGTTTAAGTTACTTGCCAGGGCTCACAGGCCTACTAATGTCAGAGCCAGGACTGAGCTTGGGTTTGTGACTTCATGCATGCAGCTACTTACTCCTCTCCCCTGCCACTTATGATAAGTAAAAGGTTCACAATGATGGCTCTTCAAGGGAAGGCAAAGCTAGGATGAGAGTTCTAGCAAATGTCCTGCCCAGAAATGTGAAAGTTTTGAATGCCTGGGGACAGGGAAGTAGAAGTGCACAAAGAAAGAAAGATCATTCCCAGCTAGAAATTTGGAGGTTTTGAATTCAAGAGAACAAGGATATCAAATTTAATTTTAGGATTGTGTCTTTGCACAGAGTTGTTCTTTGGGGACAGTCAACATTCTGTTAGGAGTGTAGGCTATGAAACAATAGCTGTAAATTTGTGTCTTTGCTATTTACTAAGCAGTTTAACACTGTGCAATGTGCCCTCCGTGCTGAAGTTTTCTCAGCTGTAAAATGGGTATGACAGCTTCATTAGCATTATCATGAGGAACAAATGAGTTCACTTGTAGAGCACTTAGAACAGTTCCTGGAACACAGTAAGCATTCAGTGGATAATTGCTATGGTAAACAACATTCATTGTATTAATGACACAATTCACTTTCCAGAGCATTTGAGTATATTGTGGTTGTATTAATCATGGTTCTTTAGAAAAATGGAACCAATAGTATAGGTGTGTGTTTGTGTCTGTCTATCATCTAGCTATATATCTGTATGTATATCTATATATCTATATAGATATCTATATAGATATCTATATAGATATATATCTTTTTAAAATGAAAAGACATATTTAAAATATATATATATATATCTTTATTTTAAAAAGTTAGTTCACAGGATTGTGAAGTCTTGGCAAGTCCAAAATTTGATGAGGGAGGCTGGCAGCCTAGAGACTCAGGAAAGAGTTACCGTTCCAGTCCAAAAGTGGTCAGGCTGCAGACCCAGGAAGAGCCAATGTTCAAGTTCAAGGCCATCTGCTGGAAAACTTCTTCTTGCTTCTGGTGAGTCACTCTTGTTCTATTCAGGCTTTCATCTGATTGGATGAGGCCCACCCACATTAGGAAAGGCAATCTGCTTTACTCAAAGTTCACTGATTTAAATGTTAATCCCACTGAAAAGCATCCTGAGAGAAATATCCACAATAATGTTTGATAAAATATCTAGACTCTGTGGACCAGCAAAGTTGACATATAAAATTAGCATCAGTTGACGTATAAATTTACCATCAAAGTGGTATATCATCTTAGCCTTTGCATCACAGGCTTTGACTACCTGGACCACTTATTTTATGCCATAGAAAAATATACTTATAATTGGATGTCAGATGTCAACTATTTCTTTAGAGAGTGTGTCTTTTAGAGTATATTTGTTTCATTCTTTTGTTTCTTATGATTTTGAAGTTTTTTTTTTTTTGTTTTCCTCACCCTATGCATATTTAATTAGTGGAACAAGATGAGGCCCAGCCTTTTGGGGAGGCATTTAAAAGCATTTCCTTAAAACACACTGATACAGTTAATGCCCTTTCCCTTAAACCAATTCATAATGAACCCACAATGGAATAAAAAACAAATGAGGCTAATGGAAATTTATTCAGATTAGATTTTAACTTTTTATAAAAGCTTGCATGGAATCTTAGTGTTTGCTTCTTTGTTCAAAGTTTGAAAAGGTTTATACTGAATCTGATGCTAGCAATGCTGCAGTTTTAAATTTTCTTTTGTGAAATTCTTCATTGTTTTCAGTCAGGCTCATTGTTGAGAATCACTGGTCTTGTTCTGCAACAGATCCTCTTCTGTATACACCTTTGGAAACACTGCAAGAACAGACTTCCATTTGCTTATCTATTAATCATTCTGAGTCTTTATTGAGTGGCTCGTTCTTCATTCAGGGGTCTCTGGAGTGTACCTCAGTCACAAGCAGTATGCTAGTTTTGTCAGTGTAGTTTTGGGTATTTGTTTTACATGTACAGACTCAAACAAGAAATTATTTTCTTATCCGAGGCTAATGAAAAGGCATATCACAGCATTCGTACTTCAGCTCAAGTCCAGCATTACAGCTATCTTCCTTGTCACCTGGTTGGAAGTTCTTTTTCCTGGGATGTTCATTTGATGTTAATTTTAAACATCATTTTTCCTTTCCAAGTATTTTAAGCTGTGAAATTAATATGTGCTCACTGTATCTAGTGAAATAAGGAAAAAATTATTAAGAAAAAGCTAATGATTTTTTTCTACCTTTCTGAGGAGACCAATGCCAACAATTCCAAGGTTACAGAAACACACACAAACACATTAGTGTTGTTTGATTTTTATAAATGACATAACACTCATGAATTAGCAACTTGTTTTCCCCATTTAACAATTCACTATGGACAGCTCTATAGGTCAACAGATAGATGCCTGGGTTCTCACAAAAGATCTCAGATAAGGGCTTGTCTGCAGGCAGTTTATTCTTGAAAGTGATCCCAAGGCCCAGGAGTAGAGGACTGGAAAGAGTGAAGCAGGGGAGGAGGGAAATTCAACCAGTGGCTCAATAGGAAGCTGGCCAGAACTGTGGGAAGCTGGGGCTTTTGCAGAGCAGTATAGATTGCATATCGGAGTGATCTGCCCAAGGAATAGAAGAGAAGCCACTTATCTATGGGCTTCCACTCTCGAGTGGCCAGGGTATGCCCCATGCCCTTTGCAATTTCAGGTTTGCACATGTGTTGGAATGGCTAAGTTAATACTTACAAATGTCCCAAAGTGTTGGCAGAGAGACTCTGGGCACAATGCAGGAAGTGTGCCATGCAGCTGAAGCAAAGTACAGTCAATCATACCTGCAAGCAGCTGGTTGCTATGGCAACAGCTGGAGTAAAATGTGGACTGAGGGTGCGTGAGATGATACCCAAGAGATGTTTAAAACAACCGCATAATGTTCCATAATGTGTATGTACCACATCTGTTAACAATACACAGTTGGATAGATATTTGTTTTTTTTTCCCATTTTATTTTTTGCCACCACAATGTTGCACTGAAAATCCTTATACATATATTATTATTTACTAGTACTTTTAGGTCTATATAATATATTCCCCAGAGTGTCATTGCTGGTGAAAAGCACTTTTCACCTACTAACTCATTTATTCCTCCCACAGCTGAGTCATTATTCCAGTTCTGTATTTCACATGAGGAATTGGGGTACATCAGAGTCCAGAAAATAAAGGCAGTTTGAATTTTTAAATGACTGCTGAAAAACTAGATTCCAAAATATTCTTTGACTGCAAAATGAGCAGATTTGGACATTATGATATCAATGTGTTTTTATTTCCTTAACCTGTTAATCATGTTTTTCTGCAGCATCATATGTTCAGTGAAGGGAGGAAGGTAGATGCTGCTCCCAGAAAAAGGAAGCTATGAACTAGCAGAACTCTTTCACACAAGAAAATGAAGTGGAAAGCCTAATGCTTGCTGAGAAATACACCTGGAAGGTCACCACTGGGGTGAGCTGGTGGAATTATCCTTACTTGAAGACTACATGTTAACTGCTTGAGCATAGGACCTCAGTGAGGATTGCAGGTTTTTGCAGAGAAAACTCCTGGGCCCTGACCAAACTCAGAGACCCCATGTGCACGAACCACCTTATGTTTTAGGAGACCGCAGGGCAACCAGCTGTCAGGCAGACAAGGAAATGAGCAAGAGCTTATTTCTCCAATCACATAGAGCTTGTGATTGCAACTAGGATATGGAGGTCTTTGACAACAAAATAGTTCAGTTTGTTGGAGTAGCCTTCAAGTCATGATGTCTGAGATTCTTGAGGGAAGAACAGTATCATATTCATTTTGTGATCCTGGTAATAAGGAGATGCTTTTCAAGCACAGAGGAAGACATGCTTATATTCATATGGAACTAAAAAACAAAACGAGAAACAAGCCACAATATGAAGATCCCTTAAGAGGTAGAAATGGGCAGCCTAAAGATCTTCCAGTGAAGTCCTTCACATTTTGACTGCATTTGTACTCTGGGCCAGTCATAATCTTAAGGGCAAAAGCCTCATGGTTAACATGAGATTCCTTTACTCAATGAACCAAACTTCCAATAAGCCTTTAAAAATCTGGAAATAATGAACATGATATGGTATGTTGTATTACTTTTCTATTACTGCCGTAACAAATTACCACAAATTTAAAGTCAACACAATTTATTATCTAACAGTTTCTGTAGGTCAGAAGTCCATGTAAGCCATGCTGGGTCCTTTGCTTAGAGTCTCACAAGGCTAAAATCAAGATTCTGGCTGGGCTGTATTCCTTACTAAAAACTCTGGGGAAGAACCTGCTTCCAAGATTGCTCATATTGTTGGTTGAACTAACTCTCCTGTGGTTGGAGGGTTGAGGTCTCTGCTTCCTTGCTGGCTGTCATCCAAGGGCCAGTCTTCGCTCCCTGAACTGCCTGCATTCTTTCTCATGCTTTCCATGTGGCCCCCTTAGCAATGGTGGGTTGAGTCCCTCTCACACTTTCAGTCTCTTGGACTTCTTTTCCAACATCTGACTCCAGGTAAGGAAGGTTCTCTGCTTTTAAGGGTTTGTGTGATTATATTGGGTGCATCTGGATAATCCACAATAATCCCTTTCTTTAAAGGTCCAGTGACCTTAATTACATTTTCCATGTAATGTTCATGTAATGCTCCTTGTAACATATTCACAGGTTTCAGGGATGAGGGCATGGACCTCTTTGCGGGGGTTCATTCTGCCTACCACAAACATTACTGACACATAGGAAGGAGGTGGTAATACTATTTAAAGAGAAGGCAGGGCAGAGAAAAGCATCATCAAAGAAGTAACATTTTAGTTGTGTTTCTAACAAGGAACAGGATTCCATCAAACAGGATGTGTATATGAACGTTAATTTAGACAAGTATAAAGTTAGGAAGACATGAAAAGATTTGGACATATTTGGGATTGGTACGTGGTTTAGTGTAGCTAAAATATGCCTAGATTTAAATCCTAGCTGTGCTGCATTATTGGCTATATAATCTTGTAAGCCTTTAGTATCTTAGCCTTGGTTTCTTTTTCTGTTAAATGGGGGTAAAAACAGTGCTGATTTCACAAAAAATATGAGAATTAAATGAGCTAAAATACCAAGGCACATATCACATAGCATCTTTCACATTGCAAATGCAAAATCAAACACAGCTACATCATTAAAATTATTATTATTACAACTAGAGCTAGAGAGGATTGGGAAAGAATGGAGAAGCGGCAGGAGTTGAGTGAGGCTAGCTATGTAGGCTGGGGTCAGAGTGTGATGCTAGAGCGAGAGAGTATTAATCACTGTTTTTTAAAAAAATCGTTTTCCTTTTTTGGCTGCTCTGACGTTACACTTCTATGGATTTTATTTTCCTTTTGAAGGTTTCATCTCAATTTTCTTTAGTGGGTTATATCCTGAGTCCTCCAGACTTCTTGTGAGACCATGTCTTTTCCCTAAAAGATTTAGTCTATTTCATGGATTTAATGACCTTATCTTTATATCTTGTTCCCAAATTCTACTCTGAACTGGGACCTTACTTGGATATTTCAACCTAAGTATTATCCCTCACCACACCCCTTTGTTCTTGTGCCTGGACTACTCCCCATTCTCTCACCTCACCCCGTTATCAACCCCAGCACCACACCCAATAACCACTCATTTCCAGTGCTTTTTGTTTCCAGTTTTGATTCCCAGCAATAAAAAATAATTGCAACGAATAGTTCCTGGAATGCAGTTTTATTCTTATTCACTTTTCATATGCCATTTCCTTTAATTGGCGTAGCCATCCTAGACTCAAATATCTTTCCGTGCTGAAGCCCCTAAAATAGATGATCACTCCCTATTCTATGCTCTCTCTGTACCTTGCACATACTGTTGTAGCTGCACATATTGCAATGTGTTGTAAAGAGCTGTTAACATATCTGACTCCCCTAGAATTGTGCTGTGGGCACCTTACAAGTCCATGGCTTTTCATCTTTGTATTTACCATACTTAATGAGCTTTATGACTCATACTAGTAACAGAGATTCACAAAATAATTGTTGAAATGACGATTTTATCCTACAGGCAACAGGAAGCCACCAAAGTAAGTTTTTTTTTAGTGCATGACATTATCAAATAAGTGTTTCAGCAAGATAATTCTGGCAGCTGTGCTAGATAGCTTGGAGAGAAATGAGAGACAGGTGGCAGAGAATCTAGGCAGTTTCTTTATAATCCAAATGAGAGATGATGAAGGTTTGGCAGTGACCATAGAAATTAAAAAATGAATAAATCTGAGAGATTCTTCGAGGCAGAGTATCTGATTTATTGAGTAATGGGACAAAGGAAGTAGAGAAGAGAGTCATATAGGACAGTGCTGCAGTTTCTGACTTGGTTAAGGTGAAATAAATGTTGAGATAGAGAGCTTAGAAGGAAGACTTCCTTAATGAAAAAGTATACTAGGGATGGTTTTGAACATGTTTGGGTGGAGGTGCTGAGAGACATAGCACTAGAAATCTCTAATGGGAAATTGGAGATCAAGGTCATGCATATATTTTCTATGTTTTAAAGCATTTAGTCAAATACATATGTTGACTTTAAGAGTGTTTGTAGAACTTTATGAGACATTTCCTATTCTTTGTTTTCTATGCCTGTATCTCCTTCTTTACTATCTAACCATAGTGGACTCAGTGCTGTAGAATAAGAATAAGGAGTAGAAAAATTAAGTGCACATGGGTTTTGGCACCTCCTCACCCCTTCTTTATTCTGATCTCCTCATCAAGAAGGAGCACAAACACACAGTGCTCATCAACACAGAAGCAATGAATACACAGAAGTCAAGAATGGAAAACTGCTGAAACTCCTATGGGAATTCATAGTGAAATTTACCTACATGTTTTGACTCCCCAAAGTTTTAACTCAAAGCATTAGACAAATATAGTTTGACTCTCTCTAAAGTATGTTGAAGAATCCATTGCTTCTCTCCCATTCAAGATACAACATCTTAATGACATTGTCTCCAGAGAATATTAGGCTGTCTTGAAAACCTGTGACATTAGCCTTTTAGTTTCACTAGATTCTTGTGATTCTAGATGAGACACATAAAGGCACCTGTCCTTTATGGCCTCTAATGCAACTGAAGAAGCAATGTGGAACATATTTCCCTGAATAAGAAGGAAAAGATAATTATGACTTATGTAGCCTGGGGTGGAATCATTTCCCTGAAGACTGTGATTGCATTGTGCAGATTTTGTGCCTAATTAGCATTTCAAAATATGGATTTCATTGTCTTATGGTATTGCACGTTCACTTACCAAGGATACAAGAACAAGTAACAGCTTTTTTTTTTTTTTTAATCAATAAGACATCTTCTTTACCTAGCACTTACTGGCTGCATAGAAACTACAGACAATAAATCTCGCTTGAACGTTTTGTGAGATTTCCTCTTAAAAGGCAGGAAATGTATCCTTCCTACAGATTGCAAGCAATTCTGAACTCTTTCCTAGGAGATTTCTCCTTCAACTCTTTGTGACAAAATGCAATTTATTTGAGTAGCCTTAAGTTCCTTAGGACTTAATAAGTTTAATGAATGTTTAGCTGTCATTTCCCATGTCAATGCAGTCTACTATGAGCAGCCACAAGCTTTAGAGGTTAGTTCTTTATTATGGCCTACCAGACCAACTTCTTTCAGAGCTGGCAGGTGGGCATTAAGCATTTTAAAAACTTGTTTGATTCTGAACGTCATAAGGAACAATAGTAAAAAAAAAGTACTTTGATGTAAGGTGGATGCTAAAAATGGAAATAATAAGTTCATCAGTGTTGGCAACTACTATTCCTCTCTCATTCTGATCTCCTCAAGGAGGAAAGGTGCAAATGCCTGTCAAGGACCACTGTGGACACAATAGATACAGATGCACCAAAGAGGGTTATATTATATATACATGCAGATGGTGGTGGGGTTCACTGTAAGACAACGTGTAACTCAGACCATGGGAGTCGGAAGCTAAAGCTTTTATGGGACACAGGGGATTATAAATCTTGGAGTTCTGGAGGCTATCTTTACTCATCTGTCATCCAAGTTGGGAGGGCTTTGAGCTGGGTGTACTTTGAGCAGGTAGGAGATCTTGGTTTTAGTCAGATGAGTGCCAGATTGAGCCATATGGGAAAGAAAGAGAAGATCAGACTGCCAAGACTAGTGTGGCTGTTAATTTGAAGGAAGAATGACAAAAGTGAGGACAGGTGGTCTACGAGGCTGCAGTATTTTCTGACCTAGTTTTCCAAGCTAAGGAGAAGATAAACATTCAAGGCAAAACCCTGGCTATAAATGAGGATTATATGCTGGCCTGTGCCACTGCAGAAAATGCAGGACAGGTACCCACTCAGTAGAGAAGAGAGCCGCCCTGGCATCTGACAGAGTAAGCCTGAGGGAGCAGCAACCACTGTGAAATCCTCAGCACAAACTGCAAAATGGGAAAACAGAGTCATTTTCATAAGAGATAATTCTGTGCCAGATCAGAGCCCTCTGATTTAGATAGTCTTATAAAAAATTTAAAAAGACAATTATGAAGTTTGTCATATGGCACTGGAGAAAAATCTCCCTATTCAGTTCTGGGATTCTTCAAGATGATTTGGTTTCCACCTGGCTACCCAAAGAGAATTGCTTGGCTGCTATAGCAACCGTGTCCCTGGATATATAGCAGTTGACAAAAACACTCTTTATATGCTGATTTTTATGTGTAGAAACGTAGGCTGGGCTGGTGAGATGGATGAAATAACAAGCTGGATGATAAAATTGCTATAAGACAATGCTGTAACTCTCCTTTATCACACACTTTACTTTCCATTCATCAACAAATCCTGTCAACTCCACCACTCTCACCCTGGTCTCAGCCACCACCATCTCTTGCTGGGAGTTTTGCAGCAGGCTCCGAACTGGTCTCTTGCATGCTCTCTTGTCTTTCACCTGTCTACTCTCTAAACAGCTGTCAGAGTAGTCATTTACAAATATAATTCAGATTACTTTATTCTTTCGACTTAAACCCTATGATTGTGTATCAGTCAGCTCTTGATTCAACAATTCTGCTTAACAAACCACCATAACTTTTAGTGGTTTACAATATTAAGCTCTCATTTTTCTTACCCCCAGGCAGCTGAGGTAGCTCTGCTTCAGGCTTTACAATGGGTTCTGCTGTGTTCCATGAATCTTATTCTAAAGCCCTTGCTGAAGAATCAGTGACCTGCAGCCTTTTCTTCAAATGATACATTAGTCTTTTCTGATGCTGCTAATAGACATACCCGAGACTGGGTAATTTATAAAGGAAAGAGGTTTAATTGACTCACAGTTCCACATGGCTAGGGAGACCTCACAATCATGGCAGAGGGCAAATGAGGAGCCAAGTCACATTTTACACGGTGGCAGCCAAGAGAGCATGTGCTGGGGATCTCCCCTTTGTAAAACCATCAGATCTCATGAGACGTATTCACCGTCACCAGAATAGCATGAGAAAGACCCGCCCCCATTATTCATTTACCTTCCACCAGGTGCTTTCCACAACACATGGAAATTAGGGAGTTAAAATTCAAGATGAGATTTGGGTGGGGACACAGTCAAACCATATCAAATGGCAATCAAGGTAAGGTCTCCAGAAAACAAGACAGCCAATGTGACCATATTGAAGGCCTCTGAGTCACGTTTGTTAACATTCCATTGACCAAAGAAAGTCACAGGCATCCAGGGTATGAGGAAATACACTCTACTTCCATAGGAGGACACTGCAACAAAATATGGCAAAGGATACGAGTGTGTAATTCTATGACAGACAAGTGAAATAACTGAGTCTCCCCCAAATGGCTTTTTTTTTGGAGAAAACCCCCAAAACTGTAGCCTTTATCACAGCTTGCAAGGATCTATATTATCTAGCCTCTAACTACTTTTCTGAAATAATTTTCTACCACTTCTTATCTTTCTTTCTCTGTTGCAGATGCTCTGGTCCTTCTGTTTCTTGTACTCTCCCAGTATATTGTTCCTGGACTTTCACATTCTTCATTACTTCTGCCTGAAATTCCCTGCACGCCTCTGCACAACTTCCTCTCTTTTGCCTCATTCTGATCCCTGATCAAATATCAGTTCCGAAGAAAGTTCTTCCCCAGCTGCACTGTTTAACATAGCAGCACTTGGAACACTCCTTTTTAACCTGCTTAATTTTTTCTTCCTCAGTACTTAGCACTACTTGTCACGTGTTCCAAACTTATTTATTTGATTATTGCCTGTCTCCTACAGGAGAATGTAAGCTCTGTGAAGGCAAGGACATTGATGATGCCACACTTCGTGGGAGTGCAAAAGGTAATTGTTGAATGAATGGATAAGCTGAATTGCATTAACTGCCAGGTTCCATCCATGTCCTGCAGCTTCTTTGGGATATAGCAGTGTGTGATCATGTAAAGAGATAAAACATTCACAGGCCAAGGGCAAAGTTGTTGTTTTCCCTCTATAGATTCTTGCATGCGAGCTCCTTTCACACAGGGAGAATATTGATCTCAGAGTCATTTTTCCTTACATATTCCTTTCCAAGTAGTTATTGTCAGGTTTTAGAAATTGAAGGCCTAAAGGTTTTGTTATGAGCTACTATCACTCATTTGCTTGAGTCAATGCACTTTGGATTGTTCATACGTTTGTGTATATCAGGGATTGGAAAATTTTAATGTTGGGTTCCAAGTTACCAACTCGTGGTTTTTGTTTTAACTATTTTTTTTTTCAGGGCCAGAAGTTCACCTTTTACAAATAAGGCATGGATATATTTCAATGTATAATTTTTCTTACTTTTTAGACCTTGGGAGTATGACTGAGAGTAAATAATCTGGCACTTGAGAAAGATACTGAGGCAGGCACTTTCAGAAACAGGGTCTCCTTAGAGACTGGTATATAGGGAGAATTGGAGATGGCGGGAGGTTGTTTCTACCGGGCAGGTCCAACAACAGCACACAGATCATGGATGGATAATCTCTCACATATGGAGGTATGCCAAACCTACAATATCTTGTACCTACTCTGCAGGCCAGGCCTAGCCAAATGTCAGTCACCAGGAGGATGATGTGTATTGCAGCACGGCAGGAGTCATTTCCAAAAAAGAGCTCATTATCAGTTAATAATTTGGGATGAAGTTAGGAAGAAGAGCTGTGATTTCGAGTTCTGGGAATCAAGCCAAAAATCTGGAACTGGGATGGCAGCCAATCAGTGTGTCAAGCTGAGCAGCAAGGAAACCAGGGAACAAGGCAGAGGTTCACCATGGGATAACTAGAAAAAAGAGCAAGATATGGAGGGGTAGATCTGAAGGTCATTCTGTGAATGTCGCTTGTGTGCCATGGAACTTCTCTTAGGTATGGCATATGATTGAGCTGAACAAGGTATGTAAGAGAGGTGTGCTCAAGATCTTTATATAAATTATTGTTCCATTTATTTAATCTTTAATTGTCATTATTGTTTAGTTAAAAGGTGTAATTCAAAGTTATATAGGTTTTGGAATTGGAACATGGGTTGCATAACAACAAAATTCAAAAGTGTGCTAAAATATTCTATACAAGTCATTTGTTTATTCTGTTATTTTTAACTTTTCTTAGACTTAAGGTCTCTTTATGTTGCCCAAGCTAGAGTGCAATGGCACAATCATGGCTCACTGCAGCCCAGAACTCCTGGCCTCAAGTGATCCTCCAGCCTCAGCCTCCTGGGTTGGGATTACAGGTGTGAGTCACCTCACCTGGCTCAAGTCATTTGATAGATGAGTATTTAGTCCTCATATGTAGCAAGATTGATGCTTGTTACTCCAGTGGAAGGTAGATAAGAAAGGATGTGAAAACACATAATTGGATCTAAGCCCAAATTTCTTCTTTCAGAACTCAAACAATATATTTAGATCCTAATGGTGGTGACATTTAATGGAATACACATTTATAAATTATTCAAATACAGTTTCAGTAAAATATTTTTGTATATAACCAATACATATTTTAACATCTTTAAATTTTAATTTATCATCATTTTATCTTTAAGTGTACTTTAGGTCAGTGTGCTGACATAAAGAACAAACTTTAAATAAAATCTATAATTATATTTGCAACAGTAAAGATAATGGTAAGCAAGCAGGTCTCATTCATGCAATTGTTTCGGGCACCAGGTAGTTTCAAATGAACACTGGCGAAAACTACATTCCAATAATTCAAACTGGTTTACTAAGTTTTTCTCTTTGTAAAAAATCACAAAGAGATTGTGAAAAATCACAAAGAAGAATTTTCTTATTCTTCAATTGTTTGAGTTTCTTTGATATTTTGGATATTCACCCCTTATCAGATGTATAGTTTGCAAATATATTCTCCCATTCCATAGATTATCTCTTCACTGTTGATTGCTTCTTTGGCTGTGCAGAACCTTTTTAGTTTGATGTAATTCCATTTGTCTATTTTTGCTTTTGTTCCTTATGCTTTTGGGGTCATTTCTAAAAATTCATAGCCCAAACCAATGTCACAGAGCTTTTCACCCATGTTTTTGTTTTGTAATTCTACAGTTTCAAGTCTTATAAGTGTTTAATACATTTTGAGTTTGTTTCTGTAAATGGTGTGAGATAGGTGTGTGATTTTATTCCTTTGCATCTGGATAGAAAGTTTTTCCAACACCATTCATTGAGGAGACTGTCCTTTCCCCTATCTGTGTTCTTGGCACTTTGATCGTAGTCAATTGATCATAAATGTGTGAGTTTACTTATGGGCTCTATTCTGTTCCATTGGTCTATGTGCCTGTTTTGTTTTGTTTTGTTTTGTTTGTTTTTTGTTTTTGTTTTTGTTTTTTTTTGCCAGTAGAGTGCTGTTTTGAACTGTTCAGCTTTGTAGTAGAGTTTGAGATCAGATAATAATGCCTCTGGATTTTTTTCTCCTTTTGTAGTTCCATATAAAGTTTAGGAATTTTTTTTCTATTTCTATGAAAAACATCATTGGAATTTTGATGTGGACTGCATTGAATCTGTAGATCACTTTGGGTAATATGGACATTTTAACATTAATTTTTCTGATCCATGGACACGTGACATGATTCTAATTTTATTATTTGTTGAATACTGTCTACATGATAAGCATTGTACTGAGGACCTTAAGAGATGAAAAGCAATAACCAGTGGTGGTTATCCATGTCTTGGTTGTATGGGGGGAATTAGGTCATGTTCTTAGGTATTTTTGATTAAAGGGAGCTGTTTAAATTATGGATATATAAGGAAGTATTAGTTTTAAAGGCAAAATAGATATTTGCATTACACAGGTTTAAAATGATTTCTCAAGTTTGGTATGAATTTTGATTTTTAAAAATATCATTTTCCCTGGAGAGGTAGAAATGGCACCTAGGTCCTAGGAGAAATTACAGAAGCTATGTAAATTAATTGGATTCACTTTTAATAATATGTGACATGAAAAGGTTAATTTGAAATGTTAAGAAGCAGTGAATTCCTTGAAGAATTCACTAAAAGTTAGTTTTACTTTACAAATTATTTGGCTCTACCATCTTTTTTGCCTGAGGGTCATTTGGTACTGAAGCTTAGGCTGTCAGATACAAAATAAGAATGAGAAGAAATAATATAACATCAAATAGAACAAAATTTCACATTCAAATGCTCTGATGTAAATGAATCCACCATTTTACACATTTTAGGAACAATTTATTTTTAGTATATCTTCAATTTAGTATATTTTAGTATATTTTTAAAGTATATTTTCAATTTAATGTCTTAAACCTAATGTCCTTTATTTTTAACATATCTTCAATGTAATATATTTAGTATATTTATTTTAGTATATTTAGTATATTTTCAGTTTAATGTCCCAAACTTACACAAATTAATAATGCAGTTAAAAAATAAAGAAAAATTAGATTCAACATGCTAAGAACAATTTTTTTTTGTTTCATTAGTGACTCATTCTTGATTTAGCTTGTAGGAATCATTATTTCTAATCATTATTCCTAAGTGAGATTCTGAAATACTTCTTTCAGTTCATTTAGCTGTAAGTTTCAGATTTGATAAATGGAGAAATGGTTAACATTCCTGCTCAGAATTTGAATATGTAATACAAGTGTTCTAATAAAGTAAAAATAAAATAACCATCTTTTACCATAGTTCACTAGTTATTGACCCAGTAACAAGTTACCTCATAAGTCAAATAGTTTCAAGGCCAGAACCTCAGTATTATTTATCAATTCATTCATCTGTTGTATCTTTTAATTCTTTACAAAAGTACACAATCCTGGCCTTTTTTTTTATTTTTCAATATAAAACTTGACTTATGACTAAAGAAAATAGTAGCAGCATCAGTTAGGACTATACTCTCAGGTTAGGAATTTTTGTACTGTAAGAATTTCCTCCAGAATATTTACAAATTCAAATAAATATTTTTTTAACAAAATACATCCTTTCACTACTACCCAAAATTATAAAAAATGTGAGCTCTTGACAACAGTGAAGTTTCAAGAAAAAATAGTGTTTGCAAAGGACTCAAATACAAACTGGAAAAGCCAAGATGGGGGGCTGCTTGGAGCTATTATTTGCTAGATGAGATCAGCTTGCACAACGCAAACAGACTTCAATTCCAGTGGTTCTGTAACCAGCGGCAGCTCAGCTAAACCTTTCTCAGTTTGTTTCTTTTTACGAGAGACGCAACTATCCCAGAGCATCATTTTTGATAAGTTTTTGTGGGAATTAAAAATAATACATGAAGAAGTTCTCAATATAAATGGTCTTTATTCATTCATTTTGCATTTGATATTTATGAATATTTTACACCTTTAGATTAGGCACCAGACTCCCATGTGCCAGTGAAGGAGGAAGGCATGGCTTCTCATTTAGAAATTTTATCATAATGGAGGCGAATGTTAGGTAACTGCTAGCAGCCCATTGTGATGGATAATACTGTCCACTTGATTGGACTGAAGGATGCAAAGTATGGATCATGGATGTATCTGTGAGGCTGTTGCCAAAGGAGATCAACATTTGAGACAGTGGGCTGGGAAGACCGACCCACCCTTAATCTGGTGGGCACAATCTAATCAGCTGCCAGTGAATATAAAGCAGGCAGAGCCTCCCAGACTGCATCTTTCTCTAGTGCTAGATGCTTCCTGGCCTTAAATATCAGACTCCAAGTTCTTCAGTTCTGGGACTTGGACTGGCTCTCCTTGCTCCTCAAGCTTACAGACAGAGTATTGTCTGTGATCATGTAACTTAATACTTCATAAACTCCCCTTGTGTAAGCCTTGTGATCATGTAAGTTAATACTTAATAAACTCCCCTTCATTTACGTGTGTGTGTGTGTGTGTGTGTGTGTGTGTGTGTGTGTGTGTGTATCCTGTCAGTTCTGTCCTTCTAGGGAACCCTGACTAATACACCCACCTTCACGAGCAGCTATTAAAACATCCCAAGAAAAAGAATAGGCAAAAATGTTTAGTATGATTTTATGAGATAGTGGTATAGAAGTGGCAACTGTAGGTTTGCCAGATTTCTGTGCTAAGTTCAAGCATTGTTGTTTTCATTTAATGTTTATTAACTGGATTTATGATATGTTTTCATTTTTTGTAGTACAGAGTGAAGAAAAGACTGAGATACTGATAATTATGTTCCAGATGAAGAAATAGCAGGATCTATGCAGATGAGAATTATATTAAGAGTGAGGAAATATAATCTTTGATCATTTAAAAAATATAAATGCAATCATAGATAATTCACTTAATCTTCTTGTGGCATGAATTCTGGACTTCCTAAATGAACAGCTTGTCCAAGTTTATTTAATGAAAATTATATCAATAAATATTTTATAATATTCTATGCATTATTAAAAAAAGTAAAAGTCCTGAAAGAGTTTACAGTCCAGCTAAAGAGATAAGAATTCAAATTATGAAATGAGATTTAAAAATGAGACAGAAGATTTCGCAGGACAAGAAACATTTACTTGCCAATGAATGGTACATGCCATATGTGCTATAGGAACTAAGATGAGAAAAAGATTGATCCACACTATTACAGGCAGGGAAGAATTTATAAGAAATGTAGCAGGGAGCTACTAAATCCTGAGAGATATAAGCGTTTGAATACATGAAAAATGTCAAAGTGAAGAGAATGTCTAAAGACATTTTGGGTCTATAAATCCCTTTTAGGGTGAAAAAAAAATTTCTAGCTCTTGACTAAATGGATAGATAATATGTGTTCTTTAAAAAATAACTTATCTTTTTTTATTATTATACTTTAAGTTCTGGGATACATGTGCAGATCTTGCAGGATTGTCACATAGGTATACACATGCCATGGTGATTTAACTAATCTTTTTCTAAAAAGTGCCATTTAACCTGCCTTTAGGATTATCTCACATGCAACGTACAAAAGGATTCAAGCATACATACAAGCAAACACATACCATGTCATTTCCTGGTCAGATATTTAAGAATAAATGATGCCTTAAGTTAGCATTGTATTGTTGTTGTTGGCTGGTCACTATTTACTAAAGTTCATCCCTTATTTACAAATAAAATTATAACTTCTTAAAGCATCCTCTACACAGAGTTAGGAGTGTGGATATTGATACTACACCACCTGGGTTTAAATCTTAGTCTCACTACCTACAACCGGTATGACTTTGGATAAGTTACTTAACCTCTCTGTTTCTCAGTTTCTTATTTAGTAAAATGGGGACAAGAATAGCACCTGTTATACAGCACTGTTGCGAGAATTAATTTATACATATAAAGTATATAAAAGGGAGCTGGCACATTGTATTATGTATGTGGAAGTTGCTTATATGATATGTGTGTCTCTCTCTCTATATATATGGTATATATAATAGATACATATGTTATACATAGATGGTTCCTGATTTATGGTAGTTCAAGTTAGGAATTTTTTACGCCACAATATGTTTATTGGGGTATTAAATGTATTTTCATTTATGAAATTATTGACTACGACAGGTTTATCAGGACATAATCCCATTGTAAGTCAAGAAGCATCTATATACATACACATATATATACATTTAAGCATTTATATATTTAAATATATAAAATAAATATTTAAGTATAAATATGTATAACAGTTGCTAGCATCTTTATATATACAAATATATATATATATATAAAGGGTGCTAGCAACTGTTAAATTATAAAATGATAATTATGTTTAATCATAGTTTTCAGTCACAGAATGTTTACTATTGAAGACTTACTATGTCTACTAAGTGATAGATGAAAATGAGAATCTTCAAGATAATGTATTGAAAATCAGCACCACAACACATTCAATTTTTATCTTATAAGCCACAATATAGTTCACATTTTTTCTCAAAGCACTAGTGTTTCTAAAAGTCAGCTCTGTAGCCATTGGAATCACCTAATGTGCAGATAACCTCAGGAGGCAGCATTAGCTGATGAAATCTCTGACTTTGTTTACTTTGAGATGTTTTAAGATTTTATTGGATTGAGTGAACTCTGCCATCTTTTAGCAACCATTTTTCTCCTATTCATAGTAGCCTGGATTAAATAAGGCTAGCGACTTTTAAAATAGTAGGTACTTCTTTCTTATGCCTAGATTCAATGTATAGAGTGAAAAATAATTTACGTATGCATTGTTGCATTGGCTACTAATGCGTGAAGCAAAGGTTTCATATTTTATTTATAATTTTCATAATGGTTAAAGGTGTGATTCAATATACAAATATAGCTACAGAGCCGCTGCTCATTAATGATATCTGATTTCTCATGACTTCTTTTTCTGTGAAAGAGGGTTGGTATTATTTAGGAATTTATTTTTTTAAATATTGAAGCCTAGGGGACAAACTATTTAGTTTCTTGATCAACCTTAGTTATTATTTATATTCTTTTTTGACCATCTAGGCTCTCTCTGGTGCATAATATTACATTAGAAAATTATTTATTTTCCTCTTTATCTCCCCAGATCCTATATATTGAACATAACAACAACATACCTGACTGATTTAAAATCCTGTGCCTGAGTGATACATCATTTTGTGTTTATTTTGTTATCTAGTATAGTATCAGTGTGCAGTTTCTTCTATTACAATTTTTGAAAGCTATGATAGCACAATGAAGTAACTATGTGTTAATTATTCATAATAAAAAGAAACTTTTTTCCCCCTACACTCATGAGACAATTTATATGTGATGAATGTGCCAAAAACTTTCTTCATAAATACTTAGGGTATACTCATTCTATTTTAAGGAATAAAATAATACAATTAGTTTGATTTTTATCATCTCTTTATTTTTGAGTAGTCAAGAAATAGTTATACAACATTATACAACATTTATTAATGTTGTATAATAATCTATTATACAACATTTATCCACTAGTACTAATCAAGAACAAATGCCCTAGCCTTTTCTATTTTACAAATCTTTTATTTTCAATGAAGCAGATTAAAAGCTGATTCAGTTACCTAAAGTATATTTACTTTGAATTCCTTGCTTAATGTGGGTTTCATGGGCAGACTGTATTGCTTTTAGAAAATGTTTTTCTCCTGGTCCACTATTACCAACCTTCCAAAGCATTCTTCAAAAAAGACCACAAACATCATCTTATTTACAGCCTGAATAGAATGACCTAAGGTAGCCAGCACAAATACAAGAACTATTACTTAGAAAAAATTATTTAGCTATAAAATTAGTCTATAGCAGTGGTTTTTATGGAATCTTTGAAGCCCTATTTAAGACATCTCATCCCAACAGAATCAGATGAGACCTGTTTTGAAAACCAGTGTTCTAGACTAAAGAATCCAGTTTTTTCTTTCCCCAATTACTCTATATACAAATTGATAACTAGAGTTGTTAAAGAGTTTGCATACATATTGAAAACTAGTTATAATAAAGACAAATAATTATTATATATATTCTTAAATCTCTAAATTACATTTTGAGATTAAGATCTTAAAAGGTGGATTCACCATTTTATATATACAATCCTAGATATAATTTGACAATTAGGTTAAAAAATCATACTTTCTGCCCACAATTCTCCACATTAAACAACCTTATCATTGTTTAATTTGAACTTTGCCTACAAGTCAACATCTAAATCTTCAGTTTCATTTATTTAGCTACCCTGCTTTCCATTCTCACAGTTAATGCAATATCAGGTATATGAAAGAGAAGGTGTTGTGATTTTGTTCCTTAGAATCTCCTCAGTGCTAACAGAGGCATAAACATCTTACATATAAGCAGTGTAAAAATAAGATTTCTTGGCAAAACCTCCATGCTTCCTGCTGCTTTTCACTGCACAGATCATTCCCTGGCATCACAATCCCTTCATTTCAGCTGTACTGCTCATAATATTTTTGTTCTCCAAAATTACAGCTCTTTGGTTAGAGGTCAATGAAGTTTAGTGGATGGAAATACTGTGCATTTTTACTAAATGAACACATCCTTCTCAGCTTTTCTCCATAGACATGTCTTTGACCACACACTGCGTCATTCATTCCTCCATTCATAAAACATCGATATCTGATGTTTGAAGCTCTGTGGTTCTGTGTAAAGATTATAAAGACAAAAAGAGAAAAAAGAAAAACTCTTCCTCATGGAAAGCCTGAATAATGGTATAGGATCCCAAATTACAAAAAAGGGATGAGCACTTCAAACAAGTATGGGGTTCTGAAATTGAAAAATGACCTAATTCTAGTGCAGATTGGGAGCCAGGAAAATGCTGCTCACTAAATATTAGTTGAATGAATACATATATGATGATACTATTCTCAAATCCTAGCCAATGTATAAGACATTAAATAAAAAAAAAAACAAGGTCTTTATTTTGCAGTAAATGAGACAAAAATATTTATTTCTTAGCAATATGGCATATACAAAAAATATCCAAGAAAATGATGTAAAACTCATCATATGAACAAAATGATTAGAAAAATGGATCAAGTGTATGAAAAATACAAAAAATCAAGAGTTTTCCAATGTGATAATTACTACTTAGTGGATATAATGAAATCAAATTATTTCATTTCAAATAGCAACAAAATATTATCAAGGGAGAGTCCTATGAAGAAATACCATGAGTCACATTAATTACAGAACTCTACAAAACAAAAGAGAAAACTCATGTGTAGAGACAAAATACTCCTTACGAGAGTATTTTAAAGATGCCAGTTCTTCCCAAATTAATTTATACGCTTATTACTATTCCAAGTGAAAAGAATAGTAGGATCATGTTAGGACTTTGAAATAAAGGTTTGAGTATTTATTTGGAATTCTTAAAAACTCAAAGGAGCTAAATGCCTTTTTAAAAAAACAAATAAATTGGAATGTTGCCTATTAAGACAATAGGCCTAATAAATTTAAAAATATATTGTAAAACTAGAAATACATTATTTGTTGTTATAAGAATGGATAAACTAATCAAACAATAGTGTTTATGTTGTGTATTTGTTTATTTAATATAATATTAATTAGAATTTATACATATAGAGGTAGATGAATGGATTCTTTAATAAGTGGCATTGAGAAATGGCCTTTTTCTTCAAAGTGGAAATGGAAGTTGTTAGCTTAAACCTTCTCATTACATCAGGTACCAATATCAAGCCCAAGTGAATCAAAAACTTAAAAAACTCTAAAATATACTAGAAGAAAATTTAAATATTCACAGAATAGGTGTGGAATATCTAAGAATACACACTATATAAGAAAATACAAATGAAATACAAAATTTAAACTTTTTGTATGGGAAAGACATCCAAAAGGCAAGTGAGAAACTAGGAAAATGTAATAAACTATACACAAGAAGTTAAAATGCTTACTATGTAAAGACTTTCAAAGAGCAATGAAAAAATGTTTTAGTTCCCATAAGAAAAACTGGCAATGATGTAGACAATTCGTACAATAAAATAGACAAATGGTCACAATAAAATTGTATAAACTCTTTAAACTCACTAATTATAGAAAAGCAAGTATGGGGCCAGGCATAGTGGCTCCCATCTGTAATCCCAACACCTTGGGAGGCCAAGGTGGGTGGGTCACCTGAGGTCAGGAGTTTGAGATCAGCCTGGCCAACATGGTCAAATCCCATCTCTACTAAAAATACAAAAATTAGCCAGGCCTGGTGGCATGTGTCTGTAATCCCAACTACTCAGGAAGCTGAGGCAGGAGAATCACTTGAACAAAAGAAAAGCAAGTAAAATAAGTTGTAATAAAGGCCCAAAACACAGAAATCCTCAATGTTGCTGAAGATATGATTAGATAGACTATCTTATATACTGTTGGTCAAAATCTAAATAGAAATATTATTTATTTGAAAACAGGGCCAGGCATGGTGGCTCATGCCTGTAATCCCAGCACTTTGGGAAGGTGAGGCAGGCAGATCACAAGGTCAGGAGATTAAGACCATCTTGCCTAACATGGTGAAACCCTGTCTTTACTAAAAATACAAAAAAAATTAGCTAGTTGTGGTAGCATGCACCTGTGGTCCCAGCTACTTGGGAGGCTGAGTCAGGAGAATCACCTTAACCTGGGAGGCAAAGGTTGCAGTAAGCCAAGATTGTGCCACTGCACTCCAGCCTGGGCAACAGAGCAAGACTATCTCAAAAAAAAAAGAAAGAAAGAAAGAAAGAAAGAAAGAAAGAAAGAAAGAAAACAGATTTTTAGGAAAACAGATTTGTATACATTTATCTTTGCATGATTTAATGAGAAAATTATAAACTACCTAAATATCCAGTTATAAGGGAATGTATGTATCACTTTTGTTACATCTATAAAAGGTACCACTAGAAAATATTTAGCTTTTAGAAAGAGCATTTATTATTTTTTTAATAATATGGAAGTACTATAATTATAAAAAAAATCAGAGATAATGAAAAACGTAACAAAAAAATTACCTGTAGTTCCTCCACACAAATATTTTATGTGACATTTTTTCTATCTTTAAAGTTAAAATTAAACTGAATAAGTTAAAAGTAAGCTGTAAACAATATTATATACATGTGTGTCACCGAAAGAAAAGTATGGAAATTCCTCAGAAAAATGTGTATTTGAATTAAGGCAGACACTGTTGTGACCATTCTTTGATCTACTAAAGCTTTTTCTGAACAGTGATCAGAATAGATATGTACGTGTGGTGGATTATTTGCAAAGGTAAGTCCTTCCATCTCTGTATATGTATGCCCCTCCTTCTATCGAAAGGTAAAGTCTGTTTTCTTCTGCCCTTGAATTTGGGCTGTGATGTGGTTAGGCTTTTTGTCTCCACCCAAATATCATCTTGAGTTGTGGTCCCCACGTATAAAGGGAGAGACCTTCTGGGAGGTGATTGAATCATGGAGGCGGTTTCCCCTGTGCTGTTCTCATACCAGTGAGTGAGTTCTCACCAGATCTGATGGTTTTATAGTGGCTCTTCCCCGCTTGCTCTTCCACACTTCTCTCTCCTGATGCCAAGTGAAGGAGGTCCTTGCTTCCCCTTTGCCTTCTGCTATAATTGTTAAGTTTCCTGAGGCCCCCAGCCATGTGGAACTGTTAGTCAGTTAAACCTCTTTTTTAAATTACCCAGTCTCGGATATTTCTTTATAGCATTGTGAAAACAACTAATACAGGCTGGTTTTGTGACTCATTTTGACCAGTAGACTGTGTTGAAGTGATATTGGTTGGTGCTCGAACCTAGATCTTAAGAGATTTTGCAGCTTTCGTTTGTCACTCTCTTAGAAGCCATTCATCATGTAAAGAATTCCAACTGCTAGTTAGAAAAAAATCCATAGGGACAAAGATAAAAATCTTTTAGGAAGAAAAATCATAAAGTAGAGAGGTCCAGCCAACCCCCAATCATTCTAGCCATCCCAGTTGAATGCCAGATTTATGGACAAAGCTATCGCAGATCCTCTAATCCCAGCTAAACTGCCCCAGAGTCTAGCCTTTCCTGGTAAAGACTATGCAAATGGAAGAATTGTCTGCTATTTTGTTGTTTTATAAAGCCCTTGATGATGAAATAAAACTAAATTCTGCCAAAATAGATGTAAAGAGGCTTATTCTGAGCCAGTATGAGTGACCATGGCCTGGGGTTACATAACCTCAAGAGGTCCTGGGAAAGTGTATCTGAGGTGGTCAGGTTATAGTTGGGGTTTATACATGGAAGATTCTGCAGGGTGAGATGGGACATATCAATGTGGAGTTGGGGGTTGTGTAGTGGTGAACCTGTAAGTCACAGGTGGGTTTTAGGGATACTTTAGCTGACAATTTATTGAGAGAGTTAAGATATTGCCCATAGACTCAGAGTCAGTAGAAAGGAATGCTTGAGATTTTTGTTATATAGATGAAGCCTCTTAGATAGCAGCCCTGGGAGATAATAGATGATAAATATCTCTTTCCTTTTCTGAGACAGAATCTTGCTCTGCTGCCCAGGCTGGAGTGCAGTGGCACGATCTTGGCTCACTGCAAACTCCGCCTGCCCCCAGTTCAAGCAATTCTCCTGCGTCAGCCTCCTGAGTAGCTGGAATTACAGGTGTGCACCATCACACCCAGCTAATTTTTTGTATTTTTAGTAGAGACAAGGTTTCACCTTATTGGCCAGGCTGATCTTGAACTCCTGAACTCCTGACTTCATGATCGGCCTGCCGCAGTCTCCCAAAATGTTGGGATTACAGGCATGAGCCACTGCACTGGCCAAATATCTCTTTTCAAACCTTAAAGGAGTATGACTCAGAGTTAATCTCTCCTAGATCCAGGAAAGGTCTAAAAAGGAAAGACCGGGCTACATAAGGGAGATTCTCTACAGATGCAAATTTCCTCCACAAGATATGACTTTGCAGGGCCGTTTCAACCAGTTGACCCTGTGTTAGCTATTCCTAAATACCTCAAATAAATATATTTTGGGGTAAAATATTTTGATTTCCTTCAGCATTTTCTATCTATCACGTGATGCTACACCACAGTCATGTTGGAAAGTAAGCCACATTATATTTGGTTAATAGTAAACATCCAATGAGATTTTATGGTTTGTAGGGCATAGCCTTCAAGGCCCCTTCAATGGGAATTTTGGCAAGAGAAGAAAGGGTTAGATTTTAGTCCTCACCATTAAGTATTGTTGTGTTCTGTTATACAACAGGAGGTAACTGAAATGTGTGAGCCAGATCTGGCTAATGAGGAGAGGAGCTTCTGAGGCACAGAGCTTATGGGCATGTGTCTTGTTTTTCTTTTTGCTCCTTTCCTTTTCTTCTTCCTGAAACAGGATTGTTGCAAATGCAGCTACCTTATGACCATACAATGAAAAGCACCGGGATGAAGACCTATATGCTAAGGATAGCAAAGAGAGAGAGAGAGAGAGAGAGAGAGAGAGAGAGAGAGCGTGTGAGCATGCACACCAGAGCCACTGCTAATGACATCCCTGAACTACTATGCTTTCCTCACCTCTGTCTATCCCTAGAATTTTTGTAGTTGAATAAGCACATAAACGTTTACGTGTTAAATTTTTCTGTTGGGGTTGCTGTTCCTTGCAGCTGAATGTAATTTAAACTGACTTAGCATATTTTAAAATTTTTGTTAGAATTTTAAGACTTTAAAAAATTTATGATATAATTGTATATAGCAGATTCAGGATTCAAATATAATGATACTAACAGTAAGAAAAGTATCTATTTCTGTCTATTTTTAAATCTATTGGAGATAGGAGCGGGCTACTACTCCTTTTCCATGTAGTCTTTTTTCCCCTTCTTGTCGCAAAACCACACCACTACTTCACTGATGCTATGCCCACTAAAGTAGGCTTTAGTCATACATAGGGAATAGCTGCCATTCTGTGCTCTTATAATGTTTAACCATGCCTTTCACTGAAAGAATTCCAGAAATTGGCTTTAGAAGAACTAAACATTGAACAAATCTTGTGAAGAGTCCCACCTTGGGAAGGAATGCTGAATAATTGATTTACAGTGTTGTAGCTGTTGGCCGGACTACCAGGTAGCCCATTTCTCAAGATAACCATAGCAACAAGATGCACTGACCTGCATACCCTACCCCTCATGTGCTTTGCCCAGCTCAGTCTGCATATGTTACTCCTGATGTCAATTCCTGTCCTTTGCTTAACTAAAAAAAAATACCTACTGGGGATTTTAGGCTTTTTCAGGGAGCCAGCCAGAGGATTCTTATACCTCACCTCTGCTGTCTCCCTTGTGCTCAAGCATAAGTCCCAAAATAAAAGCCTTGTCTGGGAAATCTGCTTGGGCCTGTGTTAATTTCCATTACATGGGAGCCAAAGAGCCTGTGGTCTGTAACAGATTCTCTGGCAACCGTGAAGGGATGATGGGATGTGGGGAGCATTTTTCTCCAAGGTGGAGGCTTGTGAGCCAGCAGGATGGCAGGACACGTGTGCCTTCTTCATGGCTGACAGGCTGTCACCTGAATCTTGGACTCAGCATTACCCCAACTGGTGACTTTTCCTCTCTCCTTCCCAAGACTGCCAGCCAGCCAGACAATGCTTTCTCTCTCCTGTCCCCTATTTGTGGTGTCTTTTTCCTTCTACTTCTTCTTTCCTCCTACTTTTCCTTCACTTTTCATTAACTCTATTGACTCAAATTGAATAGACACCTGTGCGGAACAGTTTGCAACGGCTGACTGGTTCAGCTGGTAGGAAGGAGTGTCACCTTTAAGTCTTCTAAGCACTTTCCCTCCCTTTCCCACATCTGTGGAGAAGGGAAGCTTGTGGACTTTTCTGTTGTCTATATGTTCGGGCATGTTATCCTACTGACTCTGGGTGCTGCCTTTTGAGGAAAGAATTGACAGCACATAGTTCCAGAGTTTGAGCTGCTCACATCCTAATCCATTTTGCCATTTCATGTGTTTGATTTGGCAACATATTCCCCTATGCCACCTGTTGTGTGGCATCTTGTAAAAATGAGAGACTTTTGCCTGTAATTTCATAAAGCAGAAAAAGATGTTTGTTTGTTTGTATTGTTTTCTGTAGCATGGCTTGGCCCCCACAGCTATGGCACAGTGAGCAGGGTCATCAAAAGCCACTCTGGTCTTTCAGAAGCTGCAAAGAGAGGGAACCCCTAAACCTGACATGCTAGAGAATGGATAAAAATTTCTTACCTGCCAGACTCCTGGCCTCTCTCTCTGTGTAAACCATTGAGTTAATGATAAAAATCACTGTTAGTCTCCCCTGCAAGGTTTTAATGGGAAAAAGAATTTGTGAGACTAGAATTCAGCTGTAGCAAATCTGGTGTACTTTGTGCTATAAATTTGTCTTTCTATGTTGTTTTGTCATAAAGGGTGGCCCCCTAGGATAAAACACAGGCCTAGGTCATCAGTAAGCCTTCTACTGCAAGTCAGACCTGCAGACTGGTCAGCTACAAACTTTGCTGTGGGTCCCTGAAACAAAAACCGAATGGTGTTTCCCTCTCATCTTGTTTCATGTCCTTGGAACCTGACCTTGTGACCATGTGCAGGTATTTCTTGGGATTTCTACCATCTGGATGGCTGGAATTTTGGGGTTCATGTTAGGCAGCTAGTCTGAAAGCACTGGGAGTATGAGCTGAATCAGCACATTCTTTGCCCTGAATGTGTCATGCCCTTCGGTGAGTTTTGTCTTGAAAGGTCCCATCCCTAGGTGGCATTAGTTGTCTTTTGCTATCTTAGATTATTTCTGAGGATGAATTACTGGGGACCATGGAGATATCCCCTCTACTCCCTCTAGATATACTTTTTGCTTATATAGTAAAAACCTTTAAAATTACTATCTGAGCTTCAAAAGGCTTTTGGATTGACTATTGGAACTAAGTATGCCATCAAAAGAAAAAAAGAACTTTAGAGATCTCTTATTCTCAACAATTAAAAAAAAATGGTTTAAAATTAAAGAAGGATGCATACTAATATCATGGCTAGACTTAAAAATGATCTTGAGCATCCTGATCAACAGAAAGGCAAAATTTTTAAAAAAGTTATATTAAGCAGTTAAAATATTTTGCAAAACAAAAAATGACTGCTCTAGGCTCCTTCTGGGAAGAGCAGTAGCAACTACCCTGCGCTGTAGCTCAGTAGGTATAGGCCTTGCTCTTTCATGATGTGTGGCCTTTGTTCAATTCCCAGCTTAAGAAATGGGTTTTTTTCTGATTTGATAATTGTGTGACCTCTAATACTTACTGATTCTTTTCTCTTCCATGAAGAACTTCTGAATTTCTCTCTTGAATTTTCCTTTCTCTGAGCTATCTTTGGGGCAATTCTAGCTCTTGTAAAAACCAGTTGCCATCTCTTAGGAGACAATTTGTGATTCGGTGGTTAAGTCATAAGCTTCCTTAAGGCTTCTTGGTTTCACTTAGGAAAATATCTTTGGGAAAACAAAAGGTTTATAAGCTGGAGGTGTCAGCTGTTTGTCCCGACTAAAGTCTGGCAATAAAAGATTTAAAACAATTTTTAAATAAAAGAGCTCTATGCTTAGAAGTGAGCTTAATTAAAAGCTGATATGTAAGCTATACATATACTTAAAAGGCCCTTATGTTTTTTCTCTTCTTGGATCTTTTTTGAAAAAAAAGTATACACAGATGTATATGTATATATATATGTGTGTGTGTGTGTATATATATATATATATTTTATTCTCAGTTGACTGAATTGTTTCTTCTTTTACTTCTGTCTGTCTTCTTGTCTCCCTCAAGTCTACATGAGAGGACCTAAGGTAATTTTTGACAGCCTTGGGAAAAATAGAGGAGGATCCAAAAGCACCATTTTGGGAGAAAACTCTGTTTTCCTCATGGAACCCAAATAATTGTAAGTGGACAGATCCCTCTTAAAACCTAAGGCTCTGCTCTGTTTTCCGTTGTGTTATCTAACCTCTGACTTTTGTGGGCATCAGAAATTACTTTGCAAAATTAAAAAAAAATCTTAATGTGTAATAGCTAAATAGGAGATATACCTTTAAAAATGTCTAATGGCAATTGTTTATAGTGACTGGCTACTACTACAAGTTGGTACTCCTTACTTTGTGCATTTAGATAAGAAAAACATGCTCTTGAGCTAGAAGGTATGGAATGGGGAATGGGCTGATTACAGAGTGGCCTGATTGGAGCTGGGTTGCCCACCAGCCTTGGAGAAATGTCCTTACAATAAAACACTGAAAGTGTTGCACTGTCTTATTGCATAGTATTTCTCTTTTTGGGGACCCAAGATTCGGTGTAAAAATGGGATTCTTGAAAAATCTCCATGCATAGGGATATCTGTTTTTCCTGGCTATCTCACCTGAACTTTTACTCACACCATATTTTCTTGGTTTAAAATAGAAATTCTCTATTTCACCGAAGAGTTGTCCCTTTAGATATACAAATTGGAGTTGCCTCTCTGACAATTTTTTAGGACAGGGAACAGGTAGTCAAGAGACCAATCATCCTACATGGAAAGCAAATGAAAGATTTTTGTTTGCCTTTCAAATAGCTACAAAAAAAAGAGAGAGGGGAAAATAGATCCAAATGGCCTCATTTGGGTCTTATAGTTTGGAAAGCTGAGTCTCCCCTCTATCAATGAGTAAAGGTTTTTGGCGTAAATTTTTTTTAGAATTATCATTTTGGCCAAATAAATGGATTATAGTAGCCTAGGATTCTATCTTGATTTATCAAATGTTTTAAACCTTTTGATACCTGACAAACCTTTCAAGATCAAATTAAGCATTAGGTCCTCTGAGGTCCAAAAGAGATATATTTGACTCATTTGGCATGTTAAACCCATACGAGAAACATGTGTTAACATGTATTTGAAAATTATATGAGATTCCTATAATTCTGATATGCCTTAGTATATGTTGTCAATAATTGTAATTGTTATGTTAAATTATTGTGTGCCACAGAGATTACCAGATTTTCTTGTTGATTGTGTCATTAGTCATGTCTATCATAAGACTTTTGTGATCCACAGTCAATTGTTATCTTGTTTTGATTATTTTCAAAAGGCAGTTTATAATCAACTATTAGACTCTGACAGGTGGTCTTGAAAGCAGGTCTCCGATAACTTTGGAGGTTGGACTATTAGAATAGAGGAAAAAACTTCTAAGACTTGCCTGGAGATGTTATGTGTTAATAAATATTGAGTAGAACAAGAATTAATTGCATGGACTAAACTAATAGAAAATTGAAATAATCTTTTTATAAATTTCCTGAAATTCTGGTGATCCTTTTTGTTTTGTTTTTCAGAGTCAAGGAACTTTTTTCTTGTTGAACTAGTTATAGCTTTTAACAATTGAGTACAATATACTCCTATAAGCAAAATTTGGAGCATGTTTCTTTCCTTCTGCCTGGTTTCTCCAGAATTTGGAAACTATTTGTGACTATTCTTAACTTATAGCAATACAGTTATTTGCATAAGTTCAATAAGAATCTGTTTTCTTTTGTAACAAAACACAATTGGGGACAATGGTTATTTTATCAGTTTTTTTGACTGAAATGGCATGCTTTCAAAAACTGAGGTTGACTTATAAAGCTGATAAAAAACCCCATGGAGAAACTGGCCTCCTACCTTTTCTATGCAGTCCCTGTATAGGGTTTATGACCTGTGCTAAGTGAAAAAATGTCACTTTCCAACAGGTTCTGGAACTCCAAGTTATGTTGGGACCTTGAGAGGGGAGGAATTTACAAAATTCATACAAGTATTTGTAGGCACAGATAAATCAGTGGCTAGTCTCAAGGCTTTAAAATGTCTAAGCTAAGTTTCCTCATAGAACAAAGTTGCAGCAAAGCCAAAAACAACAACAACAACAACAAGTCTATATAACAAATAATTATTCTTGCTGTACTTTATGCAAATAATCAGGCCAAGTATAATAAGACTGAAACTTATCTGCAAACAAATCAGTATTACCATGATTTGTCTTTGATAAAAATGAGAGACTGGAGACAGAACAACTATAATACACCTGTTGTTAGATTCCAGTCTTGTCCATTGTTACTGAGTTTTTAACTATTATTTTCCATAATATTTTTATGACAAGTATCCAAACTAACATTTTAAAAATTTTCTTCTACTTTTCTGAGCTAAACACAACAAGATTGCTAGTATGTCTTTTCTAAAGCCCTGCAGACTGAAGTTTATTTGTTACAACACAGGCAAGAAAAATGTGTCAGATTGCCAGCATCTTCCTCCTCTGTAACTAACATCTGCATAGATGATGCCCATGATTAATGTTTGGTTTTCTTCTGTTTCCAAATGTCTCTTATTAAAAGTCTGTCTTATATTTTGACAACAGGAGGGAGGTTTTCCAGCCTATTCACTTATGTTTAAAATGGCATCTGATCTCTTCTTATACACACTGTTAAACTGAACTTAAGTATTTTATTAATCACTGGGTGCTATTTGATTTTTAAAATCATCGTTTTATTCAACAGGGGTGCAGATAATTGAAGTTTATGTGTTCAGGCTTTAACAGTTCCAAGTCATGCTACTGATCATCCAAGGAGTCCAACCCTTACCATTGCAGAAGGATCCTAGTCCCTACTGATCTTTAGAACAGTCAGTGAAGAATTTCTATACCCTCCAAGGTTAGGCAGGGATGACAATCCTATTCAGTAGGAAGTAGCTTCAGAAGATGAGATCTTTGACCCTAAGAATAAGGAGAATAAAATCTCTCAGGGGGTTATTGAGATAGAATAGGAGTTGGATGTGGCTCCCTCTTCACATATTTTTTCTTTTTTATTCTCTTTACAAAATCCTCAGCACTATCTTGCTAATGTTATACCCATGAATCCTGAGGCTCTAGTCACATATAGAAAATAGCCATTCTTCTGTGCTGTCATAATGTTTAACCATGCTTTTTATTTAAAAAATTCTAAAAGTTAGCCTTAGGAAATCTTAACACTGAACCACAGTTGCAGTGTGTCCCACCTAGGGAAAGAATGCTGAACAGTTGATTTATAGCCTTGTTGTTGCTGGCCAGACCACCAGGTGACCCATTACTCAAGATAACCATAGCAACAAGATGTACTGACCTGCACACTCTACCCATCATGTGCTTTGCCCAGCTCAGCTTGCATACCTTACCCCTGATGTCAATTCCTCTGCTTTACCTAATCAAGCAAACAAAAAACACTACTGGCTTTTTTTTTAAGGAGCCAGACAGAAAATTCTTATACCTCACTTTTGCTGTCTCCCTTGTACTTGAGCACAAGTCCCAAAATAGAAGCTTTGTCTGGGAAATCTGCTTGGCTTCATGTTAATTTCCATGACAGGGGAAGCCAAAGATCCTGTAATCTATAACTCTATCATAAATGAATAAATAAAACTGGAATGCATCCAATGCCACTAAGAAATTTTATTAGTAATCATTTCACTTAATCATTTAATTAGTCTCACCACACCTTATTTCTTCAGCAATAAAATAGGGTTACATAATGTACCTACTTTGCAGGGCTGTTGGAAGGCAGAAAAAAATGTGTATAAGGTGCCTAGATTTGTGCTCATACTCAGTAAATGCTTAATAAATGTTCGCATTAAACATTTATATGAAGAATGTTTTGATTTTCATTTCTTTTTAAATACTTTTTACTTCAGTTTTCTACAATGAGAAGAATTATATTATAATCAGACAGCAAAACAAAGCATAAAGAGCTTTAGAAAAATCTCTGGATAATATAAATACAATATTGAGCTCCAGACAAATATAAAGTTCTATAGAACATAAGTTGAATTTCAAACTTTTCTGTAGCTTAGAATAAAGGCCTGTCAGGCTGGGCATGGTGGCTCACCCTTGTAATCTCAGCACTCTGGGAGGCTGAGGCAGGCAGATCAGCTGAGGTCAGGAGTCCAAGACTAGGCTGACCAACATGGTGAAACCCCATTCTACTAAAAATACAAAAAATTAGCCAGGTGTGGCATGCATCTGTGATCTCAGCTACTCGAGAGGCTGAGGCAGGAGAATTGCTTGAACCTGGGAGGCAGAGGTTGCAGTGAGCTGAGATCGATCATGCCACTGTGCTCCAACCTGGGTGACAGAGTGAGACTATGTCCCCGGCGCCCCCCAACCAAAAAAAGAGAAAGAAATAGGGCCTGTCAGAATAACTTTATACACAACTTGAAATATTTTATCAATATTCTTTAAATATTTTGTTTAATATTAAATATTAATAGCAATAATGGATATTCATGGTAAAATGTATCTTTGTGTTATGCTCATCTACATATCCTTGACTAAATTTATGTACCTTAAAATTGCCACAAAACCCTGCCTCCTAAAGGCTACAGTGTTTCTGGATGGGTGGTTCACAAAATACCCAGTTGAACTTGTCTAAGATTTTTCTGAGCATATGGTGAAGAGGTGGGAAATGATGCTTTCAGTTACTTATACTCACTGGCTTTGCCTGGGCTGATATATTTCTGGAACTTTAATATTATTCAAAATAAAGTAGAGAATTCAGCACAAGGTATTTGATTATTTCTGACTGTTAGTCTCCAGTGTTCATAGGAGTCTGACAATAATAACATAGCAGTACAGTCTAATGGCTTTGGATTCTTGAGTTTTAAGTCATTTTGTAACCCAAAGATGGATGTTCCAGTTTCAGTTTCACTACTGACTACCTGCATATTATCACATGGTCCTGTTTTTCTTAAGCATAAAATGGGGTTATAATGCTGACCTTTTGTTTCTCTTTCAGTGTTTTTGTTTCAAAATTATTTAAGGTATAGTGTCAGAATGCATATAATATGCCCAGATAAATTAAAAATATATAAAAATATATAACTAAGAAAATAACATAGGAGATGTCTTGAAATGAGAAAAATAAACCCAGAAGTGAGTAGCAAATTGCTTGCCAAGAGAGAATGTGTGCTTATTGGATATAGGCCATAATTTCAACTCAGTGTGCTTTAGCATACACAACTCAGAGAGTCAGTAAGATAAAATTGACCATGTCAATAGGCACAAAATCAAAACAAAGCAAATGGTCCAGAGAAACTATGTTACTGGTAATTTCTCCACAGTAAATATATTGGTACTTTTCATAGGGCAATTTCTTATATTATTATTTGAATTAGACCAATAAATGAACACCAAAACACAATTTTGTATAATCTGTATGGGATCAGAACACTATATATTCACGTGCGAACTTTTTGATAATCTGGCTTAACCCATGCACTCATGCTGAAGCTCCTAGAGAGACTTAAAAGGTTTGGATATCTTTTAGGCAGTCCTCAATCGATTATGCATCTTTAAAGTGTACCTTGTTAAGAAGTAGATTGTAATTATAATGTGTTGCCAGTTAGATTTCAAGTAAACTCACAGTTAAGTTTCAATGGACTGAAAAGGAGAATTGAATTCTTGTGAAAAATTGAGTTTAAGAAGAACAGAAAGCTACCCAATCTCTTCATTCAGATGGGTGGAGAAGTCATTGGTGGGCAGGGCAGGGCCAGGATTCTCATCTTGACTATAAGTCATGGAATCAGGTTGTTCAACAGAAGAGGAAACTAACAATAATTATCTGGACACTGTGGCTCATGCCTACCATCCTAGCACTATGAAAGGCCACAGTGGGAAGACAGCTTGAGGCCAGAAGCTCAAGACCAGCCTAGGAATCATAGTGAGATCCCTGTGTCTACAACAAACAAACAACAAAACACAAACATTAGCTGGGTGTAGTTACTTTTGGGAGGCTGAGATAGAGAGATCACTTGAGTTCAAGAAGTCAAGGGTAACAGAACAATAAACTGTCAAAAAATAATAAAACCAAACAGAAATTAAAAATAACAAATTGAAAACAGACATTTAAAGAGATGAGTCTAAAGAAAAAACAGAAATAAAATATAATTTAAGGTAAAGTTTATTCTAAAAATAAAATAGTAATTTTAAAATACATAAAAAGCAATTAAGTTTAAAAAATAAGTTTGAAAGTAAACAGGTGCAACATAAAAAGCAAGATCTAAAAAGTAAAGTTATGAATGAGATTATTAAGACTAAAAATAATTTCTAAGAATGTACAAATAAAATTAAATACTTTTTATTAAAAATGTAGGAGTCAGCATTTAAGTTACAGAAAAATAAGAAGACAGAAAATCCAGAATATAAGAATAAAATTAGAATAAAAATTAGGAATAAATATTATATAAGTTAATAATAAATTTTAAGTCAATGTTGCAGTGATGAACCATAGAAATCAATGTTTAGTAAAGACAGAAAACTTAACCACAGTGTAAGTAGGCTACTGGGAGACCTTAGTAAGGAAAGATTTTGGTTGGAGGTGGCTTGAAGGTACATTCTTCCTTAAATGAGCAGAATTATGGAAATCCTTTAGCCTGTGTCTTAAGTAAAGGCCCTCACTCTTGTCAAAATTTTCACAATTATAAGTAAAACTGTGATAAACACTTATATTCCTATATCTTTGCACTTTTTTAAAGAAAATAGTTCTGAAAGTGTAGTTGGCTAAATTATATACATATTTTAAAAAGATTTTTGATGCTATATAATGCCAATTTGTCCTTCTGTGACTAGTAGCAATTTATATTTAAATCAAAAGTGCATGAAATGTCTATTTCACTTCCACCTTGTCTAACCTGGGTATTGAGGGACTGTGTTAACTTCTCTTCCCAGGGCCACAAGGGGCGTGGTTTCAAAGGTAACAACTTCCCAGAGCCATACCTCTATCCACCTCCCCATCCAGGAGCCTAGAGTTCTTTGTCTAACTTCCCCATGCACAAAGGTAGACAGCCCAGGTGAGCTTCTTTTGTTTAAAAAGACCACCAAAAGCCTTGGAAGGAGGGGCTCTATTGCAAGCCAGGCAACCAATCGAGCCTCAGAGTTGAAGATCAATCACTCCAGAGGAAGTTTGGAAAAGCTCCTCATACTGGACAAGAACTTGAATGGGGTGGGAGTAACTATGGGGTTAAATTCCCCCTACCCCCTTACCTATACAATTTCCCTCTCTGGGATTCCTCTCCCATAGCAGCATGGGTGCCTTTCTCTCTCTCTCTCTCTCTCTCTGTATGTATATATATACATACACACACACACACACCCTCTGTGGACTCCATTGCTGAATCCCCTCCCACAACAGTGTGGGAGCTCTCTTTCTCTTTTTCTTTCTCTCTCTCTCTGCCTAATAATTCACTTTTCTGCAAAGCTCTTTGGGTCCCCTTTTACTCAAACAATATCACTGTGCTGCCTGGGTCTCCTCCCCATTCTAGGGTGAGTAAGAGCCCAAGGACCTGGAAAAAACATCCAATCGGGGAACAGTGAGCATCATTGGAATGCTCCTGCAGCCCTGCTCCTGTCCTCCGGTTACAGTATTATACCATTTTCTTTGCTACTGATAATTGAAAAATATCTTATTTCAAATTGTGCTTCTTTGATTGGTATCAGGATTGAACCAATACTCATTAAAGAAATATTTGTTTATTCAGAACTCTTCCTCTTTTCTTTGTTAATCTTCATATAAACAGACAAGAATAATTCTCACAAGGCAGATAACTTCACTGGCACATGACTTTGGTGTAGTCATTACATACAAAACATATTTGTCCATATCTCTTTTGTTAAGCAGGCCTTTTCCAAGCCTCCTGATTACTAGCTAGCTTTCAAACCTCGCTTGATTTCTAAGACAATGGAAACATGATGAATTAATGATAGCTATTTAAATTACCAAGTTCATTTGGTGACATAAAACATGCTAAGATGACTCATAAACTTCCAGTTTAACTAAAATTAAAATGAAATAAGTTAAACTCAAACTGATCTAATGAATAATCAAGAATAGATGTTAGGTGGGTACAGTGGCTCACACCTGCAAAACCAGCACTTTGGGAAGCCAAAGTGGGAGGCAATTGCTTGAGCCCAGGAGTTTGAGACCAGCCTGGGCAACATGGAGAGACTTTGTCTCAAAAAAAAAAAAAGAAAAAAAATCAAAAACTTAGCTGGGCATGGTGGTGTGTGTCACAGGTACATGAGATGCTGAGGTGGGAGAATTGCTTGAGCTTAGAAAGTCGAGGCTGCAGTGACCAATGATTGTACCAATCTGTGTGGGTAACAAAGTGAGAATCTGTTTAAAAAAAAAAAGTCTACATAGCAATGGCTGGTTTAGGATTATAGAATTATCTAATTCTTGTTTCTTTTTGTGCAGCAGAACTCAAAAATGAAAGCAAAGTGATATAAAATTAATATTATATTTAAATTGTAACATTCTATGCAATTCAAATTTTATTTTCTGATACAATTTATGGACTACACATTTATGCTCTTGTCTAATGCATAGTAAGTCTTCTTTGGCTGGCTTTTACAACAATTTTTTTACTGTCCATTTAGAGTATATTGCATATTCTGAAGATAGGGTCAATGCTATGCTCTAAATCAGTGAACTAGAAAATAACGTCTGTGCATTAAGAAATATTCACATCCTCACAAATATAATTTAAATATTGAAAAGGGAAGAATGATATTCTCACATTTTAAAATTAGATTTCAGATTATAATGGGAAAGTTTTAAAATTTCTTAGAAAACAAAAATTATAAAGCATTTAGTCACAAATCTTAAGTAATTTGTACTTTAATGGCAATTGTTCAAAATGTATAAAACTGTCTGAAAGCTAGAAAATCCAAGACTGACATTTCACTAAGTACTATTTTAGGATTGTTTTTCTTTCTTTTAATAGAGTTCATTGAGGATAATTTTTCAATAAGCAAAGAGACATTAAATATGTAAATGTAAGACTTTTATTTTAGGAACATGGTTGAGTAGATAAACCCATCCCAGCATTCAATGTCTGCAGTAATAGATTAAAAATGAAAATCTTTTGAAAAGTCATAGTAAAGATGGTAAATCAAGAAAAACCATCAGAGGGCAGAACTGACAAGAAAACACAAATCCAAAATAGATGACGTTGAAGTCAGTGTTTGCTGTTTACCTGGATGGCATCTGCCAGTAGTTGGCTCAAGGTTACACCTGAGCCTGAATTTTAATGTTGCCTGCATCCATGGAAGCTGGAAGGAAAGCACCTATAATATGAGCCTGAGTTCCATAGAAGGCTGGAGTAGAGATAACCTCAATAACCTGAGACTGCTCTTCCTGGAGAACAATGCCCTCAGTGACTGAACTTGAGGGAAAACCCTCTTGCAGAGGAAATGTTAATACTTGTCTGTCTTCTTGCAGTATTATCCATTTTTGTATTTTATTATGCTTTGACATCTTGGGGTCTTGCTGATCTTGGACAGACCATCCCTTCCAAGGCTAGCTAATTGCTAGAGATAACAACTTGTCTTTGAGCATAGCTTTCATATACAAACCAAACAATCCTGAGTCTCTACCTTCAGCCACCTCCTTTATTAACTCTCACAAATTATACCAGTATTCTTCCTGCTGTAAATCACCAACCAGGTATCAGGTAACTAGAGTCCACTACTATAGCCCAAGGCCTCCTGAAATTTATTTATTTTTATTTTTTTTTTTTGAGACAGACTCTTACTCTGGCACCAGGCTGGAGTCAGTGGCACGATCTTGGCTCACTATACCTCCACTTCTCAGGTTCAAGCAATTCTCTCGCTTCAGCCTCCCAAGTAGCTGGGACTACAGGTGCGCACCTCCATGCCCAGCTAATTTTTGTATTTTAGTAGAGATGAGATTTCACTATGGTCTGGATCACTTGACTTCGTGATCCACCTGCCTCAGCCTACCAAAGTGCCGGGATTACAAGCATGAGCCACCACAACCGGCCGGCCTACTGAAATTTTAAAAACAATTTTGATCTTGTACTTGCTCAGTTTGCCTACCCTGCCTCTCCCTTTGTTCCTGAAAACAAACAAATAACACAATCACAGCTGTTGCCCATGATTTTCCTTTGTCCTTTCTGTCCCTTAATTGACCCTGGTGCTTCCCCAAGTGGCTTCATGGTGTGGCATGCTCCATCCTCTGGAGTACTTTGAGTAATCAACTCTTCTTTCAAGGCAGTTATCTCCATGTCTGTCATCTTACCATATCTGATTAAAACAAATCCCAGGTACATATTAAAACATCTTGGAACAGAACATAAAATTAAAAACAAGTACAAAACCAGTGAAAATCCTTTAAATTCCTAACCAGAAGCACTTACATACTTAGGTATGAGGCAAGAATCACATTGCCGTGAGACTTCAAAACCTAAGTCAATAATTAAGTTAAAGTGATTCCGGATTGGTAATGGCCCCAAGAGCTTGGCAAAAGGAGACACAAATCTGCTATGGGGGAAAGAACTTAAAAAACTATCCAGGAAATTTTTAGAGTTCCAATGAATCTCATCTCACAACAAAATACAATTAAAAACATGAAGAAATAAGTCATAAAGTTAGCAGGAACAAAATATTAAGAACTATATCTGTAAAACCTTTAGAAATTATAATAAGAAAAAAATATGAATGCTTCTTAAATCTTTAAGGAAAAAAAAAGAGAATCAAAAACGCAAAGGCCAAGATACTACTGGTTAAGGGCCAAAGAGTAGTTCTAAAAATTAAAATATAAAATTAAGCTAAAAAATCTGATTGGTAAATAAAATAGCCTGTTTCACAGTTGAAGAAAGCATTACTAAATGGAAGATGTATGCAAAGAAATTATCCAGGATGTAGCAAACAGAGAAGGAATACAATTTCTAAAGGGAGGACAGAGGGAAGACTTTCCAGGTATACCAAATGATGATTCCAGAACAATAAAACAGAAGAGAGGGTGAAAAGGATATTCAAAGAGATAACTGCCATTTAAAATTTTATGAAAGCACAAATACCAAATTAAAAAAGCTTAGTGGATCCCAAGGAGGTAAACAAAAACAAATATATACTTACAGATAGTTGAAGTAAGACATTAAAGAGAAAGAGGAGGTATCTAAGGCATCAGACAGTAAAAGCAGATTAATCATAACAATGAGATTAACAGTTGATTTCTCAACAGCAGCAACTGAAGCCAGAAAACAGTAGAATAATATATCCTAAGGACTTAGAGGAAACAACTGTTATCATATAAATTAAACAGAATCTTTCAAAAAACTTCATTTTGAAATGCCTATTTATGAAATGTGAATAAGTATTTCTCACATAAAAAAAAATACCAGTAGCTGCTAATTAATATGTGGTCGTGTCGTTCTTAGAATTTAAGTCTTGAAATCAAATTAAATTCTCCTTTCCTCAGGTTCCAGTGGCTTGGAACTTCTGCTTATGGTGGGAGTAGAGAAACAATGTATCACAACCTTGTTCCTTTTCCAGGACTTAGTTCTCTGGTGTTGGGGTGGGAAGGGAGAAGGGTCAAAAAGGTGTTTCCATATGCAACTGCCCATAGTGATTAGCTGATGTTTATTTTGTTCGTTGACACTGCTCTTTCATTACTTAAGCAAATCCACTATGAGGTAGATTACTCATCCTTTTCTGTTTTTTTGCAGCCACACTTCTATGGTAGGCATTCAACTGCTGGTTTCTAAAGGGTAGATATTCGTTGGTTCTCTGAAGGATTCTAAGGGAGCCTTACTGTCCAGCTTGGGAGAGTCAGCTGAGGCTTAGCCACTTAATTAACCCACTCATTTCTGCTGTGGGAGAGGCATTCTATTACCTCGCGGTTGGGAGTTTTCTGTTCTAGTAACTCTCTTGGGGTGAATTAATTTATCTTACTGATAGATTAATTTCTAACCAACACCTAAGGTGATTGTCAGAAATATCTGTATCCTTGCCATACAACAGAGCAGGCATACAGGTTACTTCCCCAACTTCTCTTTGCAGTTTTTTTTCCCTTCATCATATTTCTTGACTTTGTTTTCTCTCGTCAGCAGCTGTTAAGTTTAGGCACCAGATATACTGCCAGCCCAGTAGTTCAGGAAATTTCACACAAGGGATGATCAGCAGTCACAACTTAGTGAAAGGGGTAATGGTTTTGGCATCCTCCATCTTGTAGGATGAAAGAATATATTGAATGCTTGATACCAATGGAAGGAATAAGAAGTGTCTCCACAAATTTTCATTCCTGTCAATAATGACTTCTAGCCTGCCTTTATTTTATATAGTCTAGAGGAAGTCAGGAAGTAAAGGATTGGAATGGTGAAGAGCTTCAGCTGTGCTGAAATAGTGCTCTTAGCAAGCCTCCCTTGAATGTGATTGAGCCCACAGCTGGTAGTTTTTTGACTTTAGAATTTGACATTACTTAACATTAAACTATGGATTCTTGGCATCAACTTGGGGAAAATAAGAAAATACATTTGCGTTATTTGACTTTAGACTATGGATTTTAGGCATTACTTCCAGGACAATAAGAAATTTTTCTACCACTATTCTATAGCAATGCTATAGTGACATAACTTACCAAAGAACTAAAATTTTCGTTTGCATAAATGTTAGCATATAAATAACGTCACTGAATTCGCTGTACTATATTAAAACTAATGCTTGTAATGAAACAATTTAAGTCTTATAATATGGGAAACTGGTTGTTGAAGATAGTATCAAAATATAAATAATATTAGAAATAAACTGTAAAGGTTAAGCTTGTGCAGTTAAATATGGGTGTGTTAATCTGTTCTCATGCTGCTAATAAAGACATACCCAAGGTTGGGTAATTTATAAAGGAAAAGGTTTAATTGACTCACAGTTCCACATGGCTGATTCCTCACAATCACGGCAAAAGGAAAACAAGATACATCTCACATGGCAGCAGACAAGGGAGCTTGTGCAGGGAAACTCCCCCTTATAAACCCATAAATTCTCGTGAGACTCCTTCACTACCATGAGAAATGTGTGGAGGAAACGCCCCGGTGATTCAATTATCTCCACCTGGCCTTGCCCTTGACACGTGGGAATTATTACAATTCAAGGTGAGATTTACTCTTACCCATATCAATGGGTAAGAGCATTATTCTAGTTGCACAATTGTTCTGAATGAGTTGTTACGAGAACCATTCAACCTGAAAGATTCTGAGGTGTTAATTTCCTTTTTAAATTCAATTTTATGCTTCTGAGATGTATCCTATTCTAAACTACATTGAACTTGGAAAATCCTTTTTAAATTTTCGTTTCTAGTCTATTTCTTAACCAGATTAGTATAATAATAATATAAATTTTGGGTAGCTATGCAAAGTATTGTAATCTAGTCTTTCTATATATTAGTGTAAGAAAATGGCATGTTACTGCCACGTAGAATATTGATCCAAAAGTATAATGGAGTAAAAAAATCAATTTCAGTTCTTGCTTTCTCATCTGATTGCCAAAATTTAGTAAGATTTGTTTTTACTTAATGTTTATTTATTCATGAGTTCTTACTGATTTCATACTAAATTAATTTTAGACTTTTGTCTTTTAAGATTGATGTATATAGATGAACTACTCAAATTCATGTCAAGTCCCATATCTTTTGAAACAATTATATTTCTTTAGAAAACAGAAAGAAATTGAGAAATTCTACTTTAAAATTATGACAACAGCCTTATCCATTGACAAAATTCTCAATTATTGAAAAGCAAAGAGTAGATAGAACAAAGTGAAGATTGACTTTGATGTAATGCTCAGTATATATCTATGAATGAATTTACTAAACATGTAGTTGCTGTAATTGGGAAAAACAATAGCTCTTGAAAACACAGCTAAGGTTTATGAATGACTCTTGCCTGATGCAACATCTTAATGAGCTCTCTGGGAAGGTTTTTTCACAAACATCTGTATCATATAAATTGCTTCTAGCTAGATTAGTAATATTTGGTCTGTCCCTGAAGTTCCCAGATGAAGTTAAAACAAAAGGCAGTACTTTTCACAATTTCCCAAAGCCATACCCTGAAAAAGAGAAATCATTTTTAAAAGTTTTAGTTTATGGAAGAAATGTGTCTTCAAGATACATTCCCAGAACTTTATTTTGAAAATACCTGTTATCTTATGTATTATTCAGAAGCAAACATTCATGAAACTCTTTTCAAATTACTTTGACCTTTTACTTTTCCACTGGCTATTTGGCCAGATAACTGATGTGACAGAGGCTTAGATTTTAATTGTTGTGTCGTGATAAAACACAAGGGATATTAATTATGACCACAGAATTTTAGATTGTCACCTGAGATCTTGGCTCCCTCAATTATTAGTTTTGTGTTTTTTTCTAAAGTAATTAACTGATTAAAATGCATAGGAAAGAACAGATGCTCTGACCTCTTTCCCAACCCACCTATTTAAAAACCCATCATTCATGGGAAGAAACAAATCTTAAAGTTCCTCAAGTTGCATTATTCAGGTTTGAATATATAAAAGAAGAATGCAGAATTCTTTTTTGGCAAACACTATTGTTAACTGATTTCCTATTCTTTTTTTCCAGAACACTAGTGGATGTATATGATTTATTTCAATATGCTAAAAAACATTACTGTCATAAAATTTTACTTTTGTTCATTTTTATCATTTTGGAAAAGCTAAAAATATTGTACATCATTGTGTTATTTGTGAACATACTTTCCTATTCCAGTGTTCAACATGCTCTAATGATTGAAGCAGACACTTCTTTGATCATCTGCTGTCCCTCTTCCCACCACCTATAGTCACATGGACCAGTTTAATGTATGAGCTAATGTCAATATCATGGTTTCTCATTTTCTTTATTCCTAAAAAACCAGGGTTTCTTGAAGTATAGCTGACTTCATGTTTTAATATCAGACTTGAAATATCTTCATATCTGAGGTGATATGGAAAAGAGTAAGACAGGAGAAGAGGCCCTAGTCTGTGAAAAGGCTTCTCAGGGACCAGTGTATAATGTAACATCAAAAAAGAAAATATAAATGATTATGTTAAATTCGAATAAGTTGTCTGTTAAAGCAGACATGAGTCCTTTATAAAACTGTATTAGTCGTGGCACTGGGGCTCACACCTGTAATCCTAACACTTTGGGAGGCTGAGGCAGGTGGATCACCTGAGGTCAGGAGTTCAAGACCAGCCTGGCCAACATGGTGAAACCCTGTCTCTACTAAAGATACAAAAAATTAGCTGGCGGGTGGTGGGTGCCTGCAATCCCTGCTACTTGAGAGGCTGACGCAGGAGAATTGCTTGAACGTGGGAGGCAGATGTTGCAGTGGCTGGGATTGTACCATTGCACTCTGGTGTGGGCAACAAGAGCAAAACTCCATCTCAGAAAATAACAAAAAAACAAAACTGTGTTAGTTTGCCCTTACACTGCTATGAATAATTACCCCAAACTGGACAATTTATTAAGGGAAGAGGTTTAATTGAGTCACAGTTCTGTAGGCCTGGGAGGCCTCAGGAAATTTACAATCATGGAGGAAGGGAAAACAAATTCGTCCTTCTTCACATGACAAGGAGAAGTGCAGAGCCTTTTATACAGCCCTCAGATCTCGTGAGAATTCACTCACTATCATGAGAACAGCATGGAGGGAACTGTCCCCATGATTCAATTACCTCCCACCTGGTTCCTTCCACATGTGGGGATTATGGGAACTACAGATGAGATTTGGGTGGAGACACAGGCAAACCATATAAAAAACTGAAAAAGCTCAAGTTAAAAAGTGGTTGGAATGCTCATGTACGTTTCCAGTGTTTATATACAAATGCAACATATTGACCAATCTGAATTGAGATATACCCTGAAGTTTTGATCAATTATAGATATTTTAAATTATAGAAGTTGATTTATCTTTTTTAATGGAGATGATAATTTTGATATAGGTATATGTAAACGATGAGAAAAATATATGACTTTCAAGGTGAGAAATATATCTGAATTAGTTAAGAAAAATAAAATGTCAGCAAACCAAAGTAAAAGAGGATAGATTTACAACACCTTGTAAAAAAGCAGGCAAAATAAGATGAGGGAAACTGCAGAATGCTTACATTTTCATAACACAAAAGTGAGATTATCTGAGATGATAGAGTGAATTTGACCAGGTAGTGTTAAGTTTTTAGGAAGTGAATTGTGCATTTAGGTTGTCATGGCAACATGGATATCTTCTTATGCTGACGTTATAATTGGAAAAACTACTTGAAAATTAAGTAAACTGTAATTAGAGATGGCTCAATCTCCCTTCGAGATAGGATTGAAAAAGGATTTGAAGTAGGTTTATGCCATCCACAAAAATGAAGTCATGAGAGGAAACATTTGAGTTGTGCTTAGAAGAGATAAATTGGGCCTTATACTCGAGGGTGTCTGAATATGGGACAAATCTTTCGCTTTTTTTCCCACTGATTTCAGTTGAAGTTTGGAAAAATAGATTGCATAGATGTATGTTTATAGTGTCTCAACTGCTGTATATTAGTTAGACTCACTGCTGGGATGGAACCTTGGAAATGGAGACAGTGGGAGCTCATTTTTTTCTGATTGCTTGTGTAAGGTCTCATAGCAGTCTGTGCTGCGGATGCTTTTCCAGCTCTTACTAGTACGTGGAGACTGTATACGTTCCAGGCATACAATGATTCTACTTCTATTAGTTCCTTTCAGCATGAGGAAACACATCGTCTTCAGAGGCCATCACATTCCACTGAAAGCTGCACTTTTGCTAGAAAGTTATTTCTTATTCTGAGCTGAAATTTGTCTCTCAGTAATTTTAATTGATTAGTCACCTGAAACAGTTTTAAATCCATTTTAATCTACTCACGAGCTTTAATGACTTTAAGCTAATGCCTCTTATATAGTAATGTGTTTAACATGATAGAAGTTTAAATATGTCTGTTAGTAATTGTACTTGTATTATTAATTACAATAAATAAGAATAATCTATTCCTATTACTAGCAATAATATTCTATCATTATTTGCATTTACATACTTATCACTTAATAGTTTTGTAAACACATAGATACAGGAACTTACCTGGCTTTGAGTCCCTCCAGGCTGGAGAATAAGTGTGAGGTACTGAGAGGAGAGAAGTGAGGTGGCACTCATCATCTGATTGATTTCAGGTTTTTTATTCTTTGTTGCTCTGTTAACCACCTACAGCCAAAGGACGAGGTTAGATGCAGGTGGAACTCAGAAGGGATTCATCAAGCTTGAGGGGATCAGTGACATCTATTTTTAAACATGATTTGCGAAAAATCAATTTTGCCTTTTGCTGCCTTGCTTTAATTTAGACCAACTCTCTCTTTTGTAGAAAAGCAAGCCTCTGTACAAATGGCTGGTCTAAGAACACCACAGCTTTCCTACAAAGTTATCATTATTCCCATCTTAAAAAACAAAACAAACAAACAAAAAAAAACAGAAAAACCTGATCTGACCAACAAAACATTTGTGTTTGGTTGTTGTCCTGTTTCTCTTTAGAGGATACACACTAGTAACGTGAAACCTCTAGCTACCTATTTTTGTTTCTCTCATATGTCAAGATGGCCTGTTTGACCCAGAGAAAGGGAACAAAATAAATGAAATGAAATTATTGATGTTTTTATGTAATTGAAATTTTCTCCCTTTTCACACACAATTATATAGAGTTCATTCTGTAATATTGGCCTAATCCCTGCTACTAGAGAATTTCAAAGACAACTCGTGCTGTGAATGTGAGGCGAGAGCTAGGTGAATGATTAAAATAGGGCAAATTCAACCCTATTGCTATTATTTATAAAAGCTACAGTAGAATCATATCTTAAAGGATACTTCAAAGTTCTCCAAAGAAAAATTAAATAATAATACAAACACTACTAACAGTACATTTTCTAGGATAAAGGGTTGTTAGCTCATTTAAGAATAGTTAATTGAAATGACAGATTTTAGAAATCAGTTTTCAGAAATGTGTATTTTGCATGCAAATAATATAGACAATACTTTTTAGTGTAAGAGAAAAGACAGCAACTACCAGGAAAATTTTGAAGGATTTACTTGGCAGTATTTCATGAGCCTGTACAGCAGCCAAATAAGCTAATAAAATGCTTCAAGTTGGTAAACAGCTGCTTACAAAGGGATTTTAAAGATAAATGTCAAAAGAGAAAGATGCTTTAAAGGGTAAATAAATTATGGTGTAAATGAGCATTAATAACAAGTTATAAGGAAAACAGAACATTCTTCAGTGTTCACTGTTTCATAATGAACATTGTTCACAACAAATAAATCTTGATAAAAGCAAGATTTATTTTTGAATTGTAAAGAAAACAAAATAATTTATAGTAGAAATAAGAGTCAAAAGGTGGTTAGAGGGAAAAGGAGAACTATAGTATATTAATAACATGAAGTTTATTAAAATTTTTACTTTGTTTTTAATAAGAATGAGTAGGTGAAATTTACAAGTGAAGTTAGATAACAAAACAGCTATTGCTTCTTCTGTTATCTAAGACAATTAAAACTAATTCAAAATATATGTTACAAAAATTCTCCCATAACACAGTGTTAACTAGGTATTATGACAAATGCATCAACACCTTAAAATTAGTAGAATATGATTTAATAAACTACTTTTTGCTTGAAAGGATGAGTGCAGTTTAATAGAAAACAGTGCTACATGTCTTTATTCACAAGTATTTAAATTAAATTTTATATTAATTTTACTTACAAAAAGGTTATGTATATAAAATACCGAATGCAGGCAATCAGAAAATGATATTCACTAATGTAACTCATAATCTACAAAGCACAGCTTTGTATATTATTTTATTGTGCACAATTATTTTATTGTGCAGAATTCACTTAAAACAAAGTGATATCCTGTCAGTATAAGCCTTTTTCACTAGGAAATATAATAAGACAAATACTTGAGCTGCAAACACATTTTCTTATTTAATAGCCATTAACAGCCACAATTAGTTCTGAAAACCATAATTCAATCAAGTGTGATTGTAATAAAACATATATACACACAAAGATAATTATCAATCTTTCTGGCAATAGTAAATAAAGTTATCTATGGTTGAAATATTATCACTATTTTTGACTATAGGTAAAGGTATTAATTTCTGATCAACAGTCATTTTTATTCTTAGATTAGGCTGGAATATAAGTGGCTATGTGGAAATATGCATCCTAGTATAAAAGTTTGCCCAAGATTTTTTTAAAGATAGGTACACAGACTCGAATTTGTTGAATTTCAACATATGAGTTCCATTAATTAAAAAAAAATGTTAAAGAGGTTATAATTACTGAAAAAGGGAGAAGGAAAATTAAGGATGACAAAGAGAAGACAGCCAGAGAAGCAGGTAGAGATGAGTAGGCAGAGGAAATAGTGATGAGGCGGAGTGGGGCAATGCAGAGAAATATGGTAGTCACTGTAAAGATAAGAAAAATAGAGCAGAATTCAAGGGGAATCATGATCTCAGTAGAGGACCCTATAATCAGAAAGCCATAAATAGGGGACCCACTATATTTTAATATGAATTATTTGATAGGAATTGAGGTTAGACTGTAATATTGGACATGACTCAATTGTGAATTCAATGCATATGCAGATTTTATTGCACTTACCATTTAATATGATTAGTCACATCACCTTTGTCTCATAATTTAATTTTAAAGGAACCGGATTTGAACTACTAAAAATTATAAAATTAATTACATTCAGCTTCAACCTGTGGAAACAAACCTGCTAGCATGACCCCTGGTGGTAGTCATCTATAACATATATTGGGGCTGGATATTTAGGTCCTAAGAATTTCTGTATGCTAGTTAATATGGTTTAAAAAAAAAAAGAAACATCAGTTGAGTAAATTAGGCCTTTTTGTTTTGTGTTTCATGTTAAGTGAATACTACAGTGTGCAAGACACTCTGCTAGGCATGTATTAGTTTTATTCCTGGATTTGGACAAATATCTGGGAGTAGAATTGCTATGTTATAGTGTGTATTAATCAGTTTCAGTGGAGAAACAGGACCAATGAGATAGATGAATGGATAGACATAGACAGATCTAGATATAGATTTAGATATTGATATAGATATAGATATATGAGAGGGGATTTATTAGAGGAATTTGCTCACATGATTATGGTGGTTGAGAAGTCCACAATAGGCCATCTGCAATATGGAGAACCAGGAAGGCCATAGCATGGCTCAGTCCAAGTCTGAAGGTCTCAGAACAAGAGAAGCCACTGGTGCAAGTCCCAGAGTCCAAAACCTGGAAAACCTGAAGTTCTGATGACCCAGCTCCAAGTGAGAGAGCGAGCAAATTCACCCTATTTCTGCGTTTTTGTTCTATCCAGGGCCCAAGACAATTGGATAATGCCTGCCCACACTGAGGCAGGGGTGTTGTCCAAAATCAGTCCAAGGACTCAGGTGCCAATCTCCTCTGGAAACAAACTTATAGACACACCCAGAAATAATCCCTTTCGAGTTATCTAGGTATTCCACAGCACAGTCAAGTTGACTTCTAAAATGAACTATCATAAAGCATAAACAGAGTGGATATGACTGCTATATATACAGTAGACTCCAGTAGTTGTGAGAAGTGTAAGAAACACAGGAAAGTACATAAACTCTAGCTATATAGCTGGATAAATTTTAGAAAGCTGAACATAAACCCACAAGCAGTGCAGATATAAAAATATTGGCAGAACCCCAGAAGCCCCACCTGTGCCCGTTCTAGTAACCCCTCAACATGTCCTCCTCAATAGAATAACATTCCATTATATGAGTATACCACAATTTATTTATTCATTCTCTTGCTGAAGGATAATTGAGGGTGCTTTTCAGTGTTAGGATACTATAAACAGTGCTTCTATGAATTATACCTTTACATGACTTTTGGTGAATTATACCTTTACATAATTTCTTCAGGGTATATTCCTAGGGGTGAAATTTCTGGGTCATAGGGATATAAATGTTAAACTTTCACTGATACAGCCAAAAAGTCTTCTGATGTGGTTACATTAGTTTACACTCTCACAAACACGTTCACTCAGTTGTTCCACATACTTACCAACACTTGGTATTATCCTTTTCATTTTAGCCTTTCTGATGTAAATGTAGTGGTATAGCGTTATGATTTTAATTTACATTCCTCTAACGCCAAATGATTTTGAGCACATTTTTTTATATTTATTGTGCATTGGTGTATCATCTTTTGTGAGGACCCTTTCCATTATTTTCTCTTATTGACTTATAGGAGTTCATTATATATTCTAGACACTGACTTTTTGTTGTTACATTTCTTGTGAATAATTATTCTAGTGAGTGGCTGGCATTTAGTAGCTTGTTTGAGGAATAATTTACATAACATATTAGTTTCCCATGGTAAGTAAACATTTTTTTTAACAGTGATTTTTTTTAGTACATTATGCAGGTATACAACCGTTTCTACAATTCATTTTTAAAGTACCTACTTCACCCTGAAGTTTCCTCATACCTATTTTCTGTCAGTACCTGCTCCAACTTCCATCTTCAACCACTGATCTATGTCAGAAAGTGAATATTCTCATATTTCTACATAGTTAGGACCTTCTGACAAATGTTACTGGCACCTGAGTTAAAGGAAAAGCCTTGGAAGTTAAAGGATGTTATATAGACAAAGAATCATCTGCTCTTAAAGAGTAATAAAACTGATCTCTGTGCAAACCAACTGCTTGCATTTTTGGGTACTTTCCCCTCTCTTTTCTTCAGAAAATTTATTTACAGTCCTAGGGACTGTAGAAGACCAGGGAGCAAATGTTTCCCTTTCTCTCTCAGGAAGGGAGGAAGGGGAGGGCAGCTGTCCTATTCCTATATAAAAGTCCAGATTCATAATTTTAGGGTTCCTCTCCTATGATGCAACCTTTGTACATGTAGTCATAAACATGTGCCTTTCCTTGCATCACCTGTGTGACCCTGCTGCAGTTATTGCTGTAATGAATAATGATGACTCTGAACTTCAGAAACTTCATGGTTGCATGCAGGATAACAAGAATAAATACAGATCATAAAAACTTACCAAGTTTACTGACAAGAATGGGATCCTGTTTGAAACGTGGTTTTCTGAAAGAGACACAGGATGGCCTCCAGCCTAACTAATAGGATTTGAAAGAAGACAGCAAGAGCCAACAACAGACACATAGATTGAAAGAACTGGAAGACGGATGTTGGTCGAAGGCTGGGGATAGATTGGAACAAGCAGCCTAAATGGTTTTAGGTTTTAGAGAAGGCTTTTAGTTTTTGCCCTCTCTTCCAAGCAACAGAAGAAAGGGTCCAGGAATTCCCACCACTGGGCTTTGGGTGGGTGGGTAGAGAGTATTAGAAATCTATGTTGTTCTCTCCTCTTTGTAAGAGAAGGAATACGCAAAGTAAACTGCTGGGACCTGAAGGGAGAGGGACCTCACTTACTCAGGTGGGAACACTTGGTTGGCTTCCTGGCCGCTCACTCCCACTCTCATCTCAGCTCCTTGAAGGTTTGCGGATGGAGCTCAGGTCTCCTTGTCACCAGAAGACGGAGATAGCTCTACACACTCATCCCTTTATGCTGGGAGAACTTTGGAGGGAAGAGATTCACTTGCTGCCTCTGTTGGACGTAGGTATAATGTGCCTACTTCTGTGGCAGAAACGGATGTGGGACTCGGGTATGGAGAAGGGTGCCAAGAACGTAACATGCGGAGTCGTGGTTGCATGTGAGTGCAGAAAGAAATAGCTCTAGCACGGCCGGGATGCTGAGAAGTGCAGAGGCAAGGGGCCGCGTAAAAAGGTAAGGTGATAAACCTCTCCACCCGCCCACCGCAACTAGTCTCCACTGCCACTGCAGCCACCACTGCTCCCAGCCGGGAGAGAACAGGATACCTCGGCAGCGGTGACCTTAATCTCTGAAACACTATGTTAAACTGTTAGGACTTTCAGCAAAACTTGAAAAGAAAAAAAAGTTTACCCTGTGTTGTTTTGTTGCTATTACGTCTGACCGTATAGTAGAAATAATTGCAAGACTTTTTAATGCTTGTAATTCCCCACCTGGGTGCTAGAAGGGATTACTTGAGTTAGGAATGGCTAAAAATAGAGAAGTTTTAGCGGGATCTGCCTTAGAGACAGAATAACTGTCTGACTGAGGACTTATGCTACTTGCCGAAAGGGAGCTGTGGAAATTCTGCTGATGATGACATTAAAAAAATATGATTTCAGATATTAAATTATTTCAAGAGTTTTTTTAAAAAAAACCTTTGTTATAAATTTTTTTTTTTTTAAATCACAGTTGATTAGGATTTAGAAGGTCAGCTGAAGGTATTCCCTACTCATAATTCTCAAAGTTGAAGAAACTTTAATTCTTAAAGCATTGTTTCTAGAGAGATTACTATGATGAAAGTGTAAAAATTACTTGTGGATTTTTATACTGAAAGAATAATTTTACTTTTATTTGATTATGCTATAAGATACTCCCTACTTAGAATTATAGGCTGAAGAATTTCTACAAAGAGTGGATGGGTAGACATTTCTAGTAAGAGTTTGTTATTCTGTATCTTTTTCAATTATTGGGATTGATATTATCTAAAATTGCATAAACCAACTGACAAAAAATGTTATAAAATTGTAGTGAAATTGAATGTAAGAAAATTTTAAATCATTGATATGAAATTGAAAGTTAGGTAAATATATTCAAATCTACCTAATCCCCAAATGCCACATTCTGGTTCTGTGCTTTAAATAATGCCATATTTAGTCAATGAATCAACCAAATTCATAGAGATGCTATGACCAGTAAAATGTTTAAGAAAAATATATCTTTAAAAAAGTAGAATTTCTGCTCTTCCGAATTGGAGAGCTTTGTAATAAAATCCCCAAGGATGTGAGGTATATTCCATTTGGCCTCATAGAGGATTATTTGCTATGAAGACATAGAGATTTATTTGCTAATTATATTTTTTTCCTTTCATAATTTGGTACAAAAAAATAATTAACAATTTAAGCTCCCATATCTTTTTTTTCTGGGAACTCATTTAAGCTAATGTATTCTGTAATATTCCAAGTAATGTTAGAATAATCATGTCCTATCCTGTTATGTAATAAAGATGATAGATAAAATTTGCTCTCAATTTTGTGTAATTTTTGCTTCGCTCTTGCTGTAACACCATGTTCCTATAACTATAAATTATTAGAGTTAGTTTTTTATAGTGTTAGAAATTTCTGCATTTCATATGATTGCTGCTAAAGGTATTAAGGATGATTTAGTTCTGTTTTTCAACAATGAAATCCCTGTACCAGAGATAGAAAGTGGAAACTTAGGCAAATGTGGCTGAATGAATGGATAAATGTGATTATTTTATTTATTCACTCAAAAACATTGAGTGCTAAATATGAGTAGGACATCGTTTTATATACTGGCCAGGTAGATGTAAATAGAACTTACAGAAATTGCTTTTCTTAAAAAGCTTATATTCTAGGATAATGAAACAGATGACAAGGAAAACTTGTAGGTAAAATCTGAAGTATATTAAATGCTAAATAGAAAGATCAAGCAGGGAAGAGGAGTAGCCATGGTAGAAGGATGGTGGAGATGAGGTGTTTGGTTATTGAGTTCATGGCTGTATCTTCTGGTAGAATGTACACTACCTGAAGGCAGGGGCACTACCCGAAGGCAAGGACTCTGCCTGATGTTGCTTAACATCACACCCCAACGTGCATCATGCGGCACTTAACGAATGCTGAATGAATGGATGGATAAACCTGGTGTAGAGTGAATCCTCCCCTTATCCTGATCTACTCTTTTTTCACACTACTTAATATACTGTATAATGTTATAATTAGTTATATGTATTATTTATTGCCTGCTTAACTCAGCTAGAAGATAACTTGCCCAAGGGTAAGAATTTTTATTTATTTCATACGCTGGTATATCCCAAGTTCCTAGAACATTGCCTGAGAGAGTAAGACTCAGTAAGTATTTGTTGAATGAATGAATGAATTCTATGAAGTCCTTGTCCCTAAGGAAACAATGTAGCTATTAGTTTACCATAGAGGAATTGTGCTGCTTTTGGCAAGGAACTTTTTTTTTTTTTTTTGCCAACATCACACATTCTGACTGCTACTGACAAATTCACAATGTATGTGTTCAAAAATGGTATGAATAAAATGCTTAGGAAGCTGATCCTGATGTGAAATTCATGTGCCTTAGAAAATCAAGAAACACCAGCACATGGAAATACATAGCATTTTTAGTCATATTAGCTTAAACCTGGACACAACCCAAGTGTCCATTACGTGAAAGGGTTTAAAAAATGGTATATCTATATAATAAAATACTGTTCAATAATATAAAGAAATAATGTGGAGACATGCATACTAATATGGTATATTCTCACAGAGGAATGTTGAAAGTAAAAAAATATATAATTATTCAACTCTCAATGAGAATGTGCCTCTATTCTTAAGTATTTTCAAAGGGGCCTTGTCAAGAAAACAAAAATATCCATTTAATTTTTAGAAAAATGAAGAAAGAGTGTTTAAATACAGATGAAAGTTCTTTAGTTAGACTTGACAGTTGACAAACCTGGGGTAGATGTTTTCACTGGCTGAAAGATACTACAAATGTTTTTGTTGTGGATGTTTTTGTTTGAAGAAAATGTTTTTATATCCCTTCTCAACCCAGAAACACAGCCATATTCAAAAATTATTTTCTGACAAAGCTAATGAGAGTTTCTTTTGAAACCTTAAGAAAGATCAGAGGCTTAAAAGAGGTGCAGTTTACACTTGAAAGAACCACAGGCAACCTAGAAACACATTCTGAAGATCACAGTTTAGGAAACTAACACCTAAGAATGAATGCCGTGTACGAACATGGCATCACTGATTAGGGCACAAAACTCAAGCACACAGTATTTTCCTTTCTGGCTATCCTGAAATTCCTAGTGATTTCCTGACAGCATTTTGGAAACATTTTTGTTCACAATTTATACATGACTATTAGAATAGATTTTAATTTCTTGAGGGCAAGACACTGAGACTTCTGGTAAACCACATCCTGCCTAGCGCTATGGGCAGGTGGCAGGTACTGTCTAAAACAGTGATCAACATCCATGAAACTATTTCCAGTAGAACACTGTGGGCTAAATTATTTTCACTTAGAAGATTATAATCATTTATTGAGAACTTAGAATTACATCACAATAGGTAACACCTACTGGTATTTCATAATCCTAATTTGCCTCTTTGCTTCTTTTTGTCTTTCTAGGAGCTTCTAGAAGATTCTATGTTTACACTATGTTTCCAATAACAGTACAGTTGCTCAGAACCCTAGTACTGTGCACTGTGCCACAGAGAACAGTTTTGTGGTGAAATAAATTATGAAATACTGTGTAACATTTTCCTTCTATCAGAGTTACAATGCAAGCTAAGATTTTAAAAACTTGAAGAAAATCTGTAATAAAGTGACTCCTTTGACTTTCTTTAACCCAGCATCTCCCCAACTTACTTTTCTCAGAACTCTTTTTTAGTGTAAAGAGTATTATAATACATTTAATATAAATGTATTATATCACAGTCCTTTGAGCAGTGATATAAATGTATTTAATGGTATGCTGTTGTACCACCACACACATTTTCTTATCACAGTTATAACTTCAAAGATCACCATTCTAGCTACCTGTGACTTTTCAAGTGTATACTGTGAGGCTTAGAGGCCTCTGCATTAGGAGAGGACACTTTAAGGAAAACTCCAGGGTCTACAGGAACCATACCAGTCTATGCTCATTGATGACCCATGGTAAACTTTATTAATGATAATACTCCTTTATTCTCTTCATCACATTTGCATGTGGGATTTCCAAACAAGCTTACTTACTCCAGGTAGGATCCGTATCTTCCATTTCTCTGTGTCTCCCCAGTGTCCACTTTGCATAAGAGTAAGGTTATTACCTTTAATGGCAAAAACCACAACAACGTTTGCAGCAACCTAATATAAATATTATTTATTATACAGGAACATCTTTTTCCATGCCGTAGCCAAGTGGAAGCATCTCTCTGTAAAATAATATTATATTACTGTGATTGTTAGGAAACCATTCCTTCAATTGCCTATTAATAAAGATTTTTGTTTGTTAGGATGAATGATACAATTTTATCTAGAAGTTAGATTAGAAAAGCCACACTAAATTTTCTAGTGTCATAAAATAAATCATTTTAATAATTAAGATACATAAATAGTTTATGATAGAAACAATAAAGTCTCAACTCTGCACAAACATTGAATTTCCAAGTAATTTGTAAGGAATATATTCATCTTACTACATTCAAAATCATGGTTGAACAATGATGATTATAATGTTTTATGAATGATGTTTTCCATAGTGTATGAAGTCATACAGTATTACAGTATAGTATTACAGTGCTTGGTAATTTTAATAAATGAAATAAAATTCTTCTGATGGTATGCAGGAAAGAAATATAGAATAATTAAAAGTCATTTGCATAACTTTTTACAAAAACAAAATATTATTTTTCTGTAAAAATAAATTAGGTCTTTTATAATGACACGTTCTTCTCTTAAAGTGTTTAGAAAATAGTTACATTCATTGTGGGCAGTGTGCTCAAACATTCTTATTTGCCATTCCCTCATACATGATAAAACGAGGTGCAAGCTGTTCACATGTGAGAAAAACAGCTTATTTTTCACAGGCAAAGAAATATATATATATATATATATATATTTAGAATTAATTTAAAAACCCAAGTGTCATATGACAGAGATACAAAAATTCACCAAGAAAATATATTCTTCAAGGCCTTTGAGGTGACACAATCTTTAACTGTAATTTATTAAAGGTAGTTTTAATCATGCTATCCTGTAACTTCCATCAAATTAACATGCTTGTGAATGGTAGGTTATTGTTCTCTTCCTATAATTTAAAGCAGTGTTTGGTCAATTGACTGAAGCACAGCAGCAGAGCTCAAGACAGACCACGTTTTATAAAGAAGCAAGAGAAATAAACAACTCCATTCTCTCTAAGTGTGGCTTGTAAGAGTAGCACCTTTGGCACTGGGCAGAGCAGTTTTTGGTGTGGCTTCCAGGTGGCAGAAGTCTCTGGAGTGGCACAGCATGAAAACAAGCCTGATGCTTATGGCAGCGATACTATTGAGCCAAATTTTGCTGGCTTACCTAGGAAACAGATGAGAGATAAGAACTGATTTAAGTCTAACCAAACAGGAAATATTTGTGCTTATCCACAAGTAACACCTGAATGGCAAGTTGAACCTGAGCCTACTTTCTGCTGTTTCTTCTTCTTTATTTTGCTTTTCTTTTGCTTTTTCTTAGCCTGATTTTTGCTTGGCTTATTTTTCTTGGTTTCCTCTTTATACCATGGTCCCCAGACCCCTCCATTGAGCCGAGGGTTACTTCTGGGGTCTTTGGGGGGATACCTGACCGGTACTGCCGTTTTGTTGAACTGTGAGAGCCTCCGTAGGAGTTTCTTCACGATTCCGGGATACCTGTTAGATAGGTCCACTCTCTCATATGGGTCGGCTGTGATGTTGAAAAGCCATACGCTTTTGCCAGTTGACAAGGTAATTCGTTCGTTGTGCCACCGGTTCGGCCCCAGATTGCTGAAAGACTGAGGGGGGACCCAGTCGCTGTAGCCAGGATTTCCCGTAAGCAACTTCCAGTGCTGTACCCTGATGGCTGACTGGATTGCAGTGTTCCAGATCCCATAGCCTGCTGCCCAGGAGCCATTTTTTGCCTTGGTGTATATGGGGTCAATGTTATGCAAAATATCTACTCGGGGTGAGCGAAGACCCTCACTTATGGTCTCCCAGATGTCATAGCCATCTATTTGAATGTCCTCATCGATCTGTCCTTCAGCCAGTGAAATCAGAGTGGGATACCAGTCAGTGATGTGCACAAGTTCCTTACACACTCTTCCCTTGTTTTTCAGAAGTGGGCTATGCACAAAGCCAACAGCCCGGATCCCTCCTTCCCAATATGTTCCTTTGCTGCCTCTGAGAGGCCAGTTACTCCCTCCTGCCGTAGGCTGGCCACCATTATCTGAAGAGTAAATGATAATGCTGTTGTTATAGAAACCATATGTCTTTAGAGCCAATGTCACGTTGTTGATTGCTTCATCTAGGCAGGAAAGCATGGCGGCATATCTCCTCCTGTTTATGTTGACAATGGATCGGTAGTGTTCAAAGTACCTGCCAGGAGCTTGCAGTGGTGAATGAACAGCTTGGTAGGCAATATATAAAAATATAGGCTTTGTGGGGTTATGGGAAGCTAGTATTTGCTGCACCCTCTGAGTGTACATCTGTGTGGAGTATATGCCATTGTCATAGTCCCAGGCAGCATTGTCGTTTTCATACAAGTCATAGCCACACATCCCTGGACTGTCACATTTGTAGTGTGTATAGTAATCCCCACTTCCCAAAAGGGAACCAAAAAAAGTGTCAAATCCTCTTTTGGTGGGCATGCATTCTTTTCTGTAAAAACCCAAGTGCCATTTTCCAACCATATGCGTTGAATATCCAACCTCTTTCAGTTTCTGAGGTAGGGTGGCATTGTCCAGAGGTAAACAGTTGGGTTGGGTAGGTCTTATGATAGAATGTTGAAGTCCGGTGTGTATCTGATACCTTAAGAAAAGAGCAAAAATTTTGTTATCAGGGCAGGATAAAATAGATATTCTACATAAAACAATGATCCCTAAATTAAATAGTGTTTCCATGGGGATCATTGTTAAATTATAATTGACCCCAATGATAAATGACCAATTCAGCATTTCTACTCTTTACTCACTAGTCTTAATCTAATTAGCTTCCTATTTAACATTGAAAATACATTTCTATCTAAACCAGCACTTTGAAACTAAGATTTTCCCACTTATCTCAAAGTCTTTTTGAGACAGAGTCTCATTCTGTCACCTAGGCTGGAGTTCAGCGACATGATCTCGGCTGACTGCAACCTCCGCCACCCAGGTTCAAGCACTTCTCCTGCCTCAGCCTCCCCAGTAGCGCACGCCACTGTGCCCAGCTGTTTATATTTTTAGTAGAGACACGGTTTCACCATGTTGGTCAGGCTGTTCTCAAACTTCTGGCCTCAAGTGATCTGCCCGCCTCAGCCTCCCAAAGTGCTGGGATTATAGGTGCAAAGCCACCGTGCCCAGCCTCAAAGTCTTTCTAAAGTTCTTATAATAGAATTAATTTGAATAAACTTTAATCTCTTAATAATATGACTGAAAACTGACGAGATAAGAAAAGACATATAGAATCAGATTATTATTATTATCGCTTTTAATCTAGGGACCTTCTAAATCATTAGCTTTTAAATAGTTTCCTGAGATCATTTATTTCAAGCTAACTCTGAAGTGCTAAAAATACATGCAAAAATTATAGAAAAATCTCCTGTTTGTCAAACAATAGTTCATTCTGAATCTCCAATCTGTTAGATCTCTGAAACAAGAAAAAGGTTTCTGACTACACAATACATTATTGCTTAAAAATCATTTTAGAATAAAAATTTTAGCTAGTGCTGCAAATTATTTTTCCAAAAATAACAGGTAATAAGTCCTTATGTATACTTTCTTTTTTTTTTTTTAAGAAAGAAAAAATGAAAGAGAAAGAGGAAGAGATTTTAGAAAAAGAGAGAAAAGGAGAAAGAAAGAAACTGCAAAAGAAAGGAAAAAAGGAAAGAGAAAGAAAGAGGAAGAGATTTTAGAAAAAGAG
>CAUYQU010088324.1:0-10037 GCA_963574635.1 Cheracebus regulus | reverse complement strand
CTGAGGCAAGAGAATCAGGTTGCAGTGAGGTGAGATCGCACCACTGCACTCCAGCCTGGGTGACAGAGTGAGACTCTGTCTCAAAACAGCAACAAAAGAAGCAGTCTCACTGACCCTTGGTAGAGCAGGTGTGCTGCGCTGGGGGAACTTTATTCATTCAGGCTGCTTGAACATTCCAAAGCCAGCAAACTGAATTGCAAAAACAGTGCCTGCCCCGACTGCCTTCAGTGGCTTTATCCCGGGGAGAAATCAGAGTTCTCTCCCTAACACCCTGGGCTGGAGTTGCTGAACTTCCCATAGAGAAGTTCTCCCTCCTGGTGAGGAGAAATGGATTGGGGTCCCACTTAAAGAAGCAGTCTTGCCATGACCTGCCACGGCAACTGTGCTGTGCCATGGGAAATTCCTCCCAGTAGGGGCTGCCCAGAATCCCTGGAGCTGGCAGGCCAAAATAGCTGACTTGAGCCGCAGAGATGGCAGCTGACCCTCCCCTAGAGAACTAATCTAAGGCAATCTCCAGTCTGCTGACACTAGATGGCTGGAATTCCAAGCCATTGGGACTTTAACTTGTGAGGTACCAGAGGTGCCATGGAAATGGGGCCCACAGAATGACACCACTTGGCTCCCTGGCTTCAGCCCCCTTCCAAGGGTAAGGCACAGAGGATCTCCAGAATTCCCAGGGCCGGAGTATGCAAAAAATTCCTGGGTTTCCATGCATGGCTGCACGGCTCCCAAGAATCCACACAGCTCTATGCTTCGGACTCAAGGCCCTGGTATCATGGGCTCACTAGGGGATCTCCTGATCCATGGGTTGCAAAGGTTTGTGGGAAAAGCATGGTTTCCTGAGCAAGGTTGCACAATCACTCATCATCTCCCTTGGCTGGGGGCAGGGTCTCCCCAACAATTTAGTTTTTACATGTATTTTCAAACTCTTTTTAGAGCCCTAAGAAGTTAGAAAAGCATCATGTCACTAGATCAGACAAAAATATTTATATAGAAATTGAGCAATTATCTATTTAGCTCAGACCCATAGAAACTGACATTCCCTCAAGAATGGATTGTGGTTAGAATTCTGGAAGAGTAAGAGCTGGTAAATATCTATCCTTTGTTAACAAAGATTTTATTGTTTCATTTGTTTTAACAATATGCCTAGGATTGAATAAGGAGGGTGTACAAAAGCATCTTTGGGGCATTTTGGTGTCTGAAGATGGTAAGGAATGCAGTGCATGTGGATAACAGAGTTCAATTGTTACATCAAATAATCTGGAAACATTCAGATCAACTCAGTCACTATTTGAGGACAAGAACAATGAGCTGGGAACCATGTGGGAGAATTGTGCCTGCTGAAGTTCTGCTCACAGAAAGAGTTTTTTACATTAAAAATAAGGGGTTTCACCATCAAATCTTCGAGCTGGAAGACTGGTTTTCTGAGTGCATTTTTAAAGAATACCCATTGGAGATATTTGCTACACAATGTACAATAATTTGACAGTCTTTGAAGCAGCCAACAGCAGAGAAGGATCAGAAAGATACAAACTTTTAAGACATTGCTCATTCTAGCTTACTTTGAACTTTAAAGCTTCTTTTTCAGTGATAACAGGGTCTACAATGGACGATCAAACTTGGAAATCACAGCTTGAAATGCCCATCCAGATGAAGTCATGCAGAAAATGAAACAAATCTGGCAGAACAAGACTGTGGTCAGAGAAACAAGACAATGTCAAAGGAAAGGGCAACAAGTAGATAATCAGAACCGATTTCTTTTCTTTCCTCCAACTCCTTCTTGTTCCCACGTCCCAGTCTCTTTCTCAAATGTAGGAATCCTAGGAGTGTATGGAAATAAGGCACATGCAGACCAGAGTTGAAATATGCAGACAATTCCGTGAAGATTCTGATGGCTAGGTAACCTTGATTTAGCTGCACATCCACATGAGAAGGTGAAGGAGACAATTCTGGGATAATCAAGATCTAGGAAGTATGTATCTGCCATGTATAAGTCAGAGCTTCATAATCAAGCCAAGTGATAATGAAAGAGGTCATGGTCCTCCTAACTGATTCAGAACATCTATGTATGTCTCTCTTTTCACCTAGATTATACATTTATTGAGATAAGGAGTTGTCTCAGAGCTCTTAATGTTACCCCCAGTACGTTGTACTCATGGGGCATTTGATATATGAATTTTTTTTTTAGTAACTGTTTATGCCTGTATGTGTATGTGTGTGTGTGAGTGTGTGTGTTGTTGTTATTTGCTAATAAGCATTTAACATTAGATAATAATTTTTTCCCAATTAACTGGTAGTTATGGAGTTTTAAGGTGTTTTTTTTTTCCCTAGGCCACTGAAAACTTTCCAACCAAAGAAATATTTCCTCATCTTGCCCTATCTAGCTACATTTTGAATACTTTCTTGGCAAAAATCATTAAGAATGACTCATTTCTCTAATTCTTCTTTTCCAGGGCACTGTTGATTTGTTGCAACTGTTCTGGTGGTAAGTGCTTTTATGTGCTTGAGAGAAGTGGAGTGGAAACTAATTTTTCTATGACCCATAATTTTATAATTTGTATTTTTAAGAAATAATCCATTTTCAAAGTCACTCTCCCTTAAGTCTTCATTTTTTTGTTATAACTTAGTTGCTGTATCATATTTGTCTTAAAATTAAATGAAAAGCAGAAGAGAAAAAAATAGTAAAATCTCAGAAATAAACATAGAGCTTTTTAAAATGTTACAGCTGGGGACAAACTTGTTTGATGTCTGGTGACATAATCTTAGCGAGGTTGAAATGCTTGTTTAACATAATATGGTTTTCTGCTAATAGTTACAACAGAATTGAAAATTCCTAATTGTCCAATCTATTTTCTAGTAACTGATAGTGGCTAGTTCTTACCATGAAGTAAACAGAAAATATATATATATTTTAGGTACTAGAAAAACAAACTCTACTGTGGATTGTTTCATATTTGCATGTTATTTTATTATAGAATACAATTATACAAAAAATATATAGAATACAATTTCATACAATGTGTTTTTTATATACATTATCTCTTTTGTGTCTTTTTTCTCATGAAATTTATACCTTTTTATTATTCCCAGATTAAGCTTCATGAATATAAAATGGTTAATAAGTGATGAATCTGAGATTTAACTTTTGTTTTTAGGGTTTTTTTTCTAGGAATCATACACAAAGACCCAGATTTCGCCAGTTTTCTGGTGGAACAACATCTGTTAACTTTTATTCATGTCCTTAAATGGCCTGTGTCCACATTCTTTCTCCTCCGGAGGTAGAGATTAGTTCTCTGCAGACTCTGCAGCTAGACTGTGCATCTAGAATTATTTAAATGAATGCATGAGGTGGCATCAACCCTTGACTTTATTCCAAACTGTAGCTGTCCTTCACTTACATTGACCTTATCCTAATTAGTCTATTTTTCTAAGTGAATTTAATACTTTGTTAAATTGGTACAAATAGTTGGCCAATTTTTTTTGTTTGTAAGAACCAAAATATGTAAACCAACAGAAAAATAGGTAAAAATGAATAGAATTATATTTCTTGGATTTCTAGGAATCCAAACTTATTTTTATCACAGTCCAAACTCTAGTAACTAATTTAGTCTTGCAAGAGTGAAAATTCTGCTGGGCATGGTGGCTCATGCCTGTAATCCCAACACTTTGGGAGGCTGAGGCAGGCAGATCACGAGTCAGGAAATCGAAACCATCCTGGCTAACAGTGAAACCCCATCTCTGCTAAAAATACGAAAATTAGCTGGGCGTGGTGGCATGCACCTGTAGTCCCAGCTACTCTGGAGGAGGAGACAGTAGAATCGCTTCAACCCCGGAGGCAGAGGTTGCAGTGAGCCGAGATGGTACCACTGCACACCAGCCTGGGTGAACTCTGTTTCAAAAAAAAAAAAAAGTGAAAATTCACTTGCTCCTATGGGAAGACATTAATCTATTCATGAGGGACCTGGTTCTTTGAGCTAAACACCTTCCTTTAGACCACAACCCCCAACACTGCTGCAATGGCCATTAAACTTCAACATGAGTTTTAATGGGGCCAAACCACATCCAAACCATAGCAAATGTCATGCTCCCTAATATGATAGAATTCTTAATTCTTAGGAGCCACTCACAGTGTATCTGGGGAACATTAAATGCTTATGCATTAAAAATTGTAATATAATCAGATGAAATTCGGTCTTGACTGTTCCCAATTTTACTCTTTTAAGGTCAGAATTCATGTTGTCAGAAAGTACACTATTGGGGTCCCTCTGGTTTGAAAACATTCGTTAAAATATTATTGTTTCCTCTAAATAGTTACTGTGTACACTATTTAGTGTACTCAAATATTATTTCCTATAAATAGTTATATTTAAATATTGTTTCTTCTAGATAGTTATTGAGTCATACACTATGAGAAAAGTAGGAAATCTAAAAGAGTTTCTTCACAGGCCTATCTGTTCACAAAGTGGTAGTAATTACTTCCCTTAAGGAGATTAAGATCTTTCAAAGAAAGCAGAGACACATATAAGCAATTACTGCATATTGTGGTTAGTGACATATAATACAGCAGGAACCTCAAAGGAACTCAAAGAATAGACACACAATCCAATAAGGGAGGAAAACTGCAGAAAAATTTCTGGAAAAGAAGACCCATGCTCAGAAGCATAGCGGACTGTTGGTCATTCTAGTAGAGGGATCCTTGTGGACAAAGTACAAAGGACATAGACAAACACTGAGAAAATAAAAGGTATTTCAGTGAATCAGGAGTACAACATGCAAGGAGAGTGGTGCAAATTAGGTAGGACTAGAAATGGGGAAGATCTGACCTAAATAGAGATAAAGAATAGAATTGGAGGCTGGGTGTGGTGGCTCATGCCTGTAATCCCAGCTCTCTGGGAGGATGAGGCAGGTGGATCACCTGAGGTCAGGAGTTCGAAACCAGCCTGACCAACCTGGAGAAACCCCATCTCTACTAAAAATACAAAATTAGCAGGGTGTGGTAGCACATGCCTGTAATCCTAGCTACTCGGGAGGCTGAGACAGAAGAATTGCTTGAATCCAGAGGGCAGAGGTTGCCATGAGCCGAGATTGTGTCACTGCACTCCCGCCTGGGCAACAAGAGCGAAACTCTGTCTCAAAAAAAAAAAAGAAAAACAGAATATAATTGGAATTGGAGATATTCAGAAGTGGGAAGTGAGAGGACTTTCTGATTCATTGGATATTAGTGGCAAGGCAGGAATATAGGGTGAGCATTATGTTTCTGACTCAGCTAGAGGATAATTTGCTGTGCCCTTGACTAGGAGTGGGAATGTGGTAGCAAGGAAAAGCAGATCATTTCAGAATATAAAAGTGTGCAAGGCTTAGTGTTACTTGAATTGCCTCAAAATATTCCCAAGACAAGCAAAAGGAAAGCATGTATAAATATGTTTTTATGTCCCACAAAAAACACTTTCAGAGTTTCATCCAAAATATGACCTGAAATTGTGTGAATGTGAATGTAGACACTTAAGAGTCATTCACATGGAATTATTCTACCATTGCACTGAAAGGTAAAATATTAGCATCTTTGTCTTAATAAGAGACATCTCTCTAAACACAAGTCTACCCTTTCAAAAATACAGGTAAAGCCCTTGTGTGACTCCCAGGCACAACAGAAATCAGATATGTTGTTGACAGGACACCAGCATAAGTACAACCTCACCGACGCACAGAGTTTGTTGCTTTTTACACTGCTTCTTTGGAATCTAACGTCTGCTTCTCATTTCTACTAAGAGGCCATCTGGTCCTTGAGGCTTTTCTGATCAACCCAGTTGAACAAGATAGTCTCCATCCTCTGAAGCCCACGACTACTGTGTGCCATTCTATAACCTTGATCATGGATTTCTTTGTTTTGTAGCTGCTTTTTGTTTTTCACTTGTATATGTCTTGCCTCTCTGGTAGCCTGCTTGCTCTTATCATCTAGTTATAATTTCTATACAGAACTCATTGGATCTTTATATCTGGCCATATAATAGATACACAATTAGACAGAGGACTTGCTAAATTATTTTTTAATGGTGCTTTTTGGGGGGCATTTATACTGGGAAATGTCATCAGTATTTCTTATAGCTTCTTTAAAAGGTAACAGTTTTAATGAAAATACCAATCAATCTTCATGGCTGCTAAAGGCCATTGCTACTGTGTCTTAATAAATTTAAATGATCAGATGTTCTTTAAGAAAATGTTCCTAATAGAAAAAGCCTAGTTATTTCAATAAAAATAATAGACAATGTTCTGGCATAAGGAACAGAATTAAGAACCTAATTATAGTTCAACTATGTGGTAGTAGGCTACCTAATTTATAGAATGGATGTGTTTCAACAGGCATGGCTTTTTCTACTCTGTGTGAGTGCCTACGTGTGTGTGTGTGTCTGTTTCTCTACAATTATAACATTGAACTGTGTTTTACTTTAATTTCAAATAGCTCTATGTTAAGAGGTGTTGTGTGCCTGATGCTGTGGGCAGGCTGGTAAGGATTTTGGCAAAGACACCTCCTAAAAAGGGGTTGTAACTTTATTATTGCAATGTACCTCAAGACCCTAAGACATAATAGAAATAAAATAAATTTAATTTATTAAAACAAATCCATTCAACCTACCTTACACTTTTCTGAAGTAGGCAAATATTCAGGATGGGATACTTACAACAGAAAACAAGAACATGTACTGAATGGGCCAATGAAATAATAAAATTTGGAATGACATTTACTAGGTCAGTCTGCCTCCAAACATTCGCCAATTACCCAGTTTGATGTTAGCTTTATATTTTGCATGATTTGGATTGGCAGGAAGGCAAAAGAAATGTTTTTTTCCCCTCAAAAATCTATAGCATTTCTAGGGTATTAATACTGATAGAAAACAAACAAACAAACAAAAATGTAAATAGTATAAGAGAAAGATATAGAAAGAAGTTAATATTAATTGAGAATACATTAAGTGCCAAGGGGGAGAAAAAGAACATTTAGTTTACATACGTACTATAATTAAATTTTATACTGAGGAAATTGAAACTCATGTGATTAGGTCAGTTGCTCAGATTTAAAAAGCTTGACTTTTATGCTATACTAGACTGCATCAGTATAAGCATTAAACTCTACAGAAAAGGAAGGGTGAGAGACCATATATATTGATATTAGAAAAATCTGAATGTGATCAAAATCCCCTGTTTTTACAATTTAAAAAAGTCACATGAAATATTTTGCCCAATTTAAATAATGAAATGCAAGATTTGGGGCTGTAACTGAAATATTTAAATGTCTACTTAAAAATGTTTAATTAATAAAAATTTAGTATTATATGCTTATTTAACATTACATAATTTAAAATGTGTTTATCTGGTGAAATTGCAGTTTTACACTCTCAATGACATGAATGAATTTTATGTAAAGTACTCTTGGTCATCTTTAATGTTATTAACTTCATTAGGACTACATGTTAAATCATTGGATACACTTAAATTTTCTAAGGCTTGCTATATTTTTTGATGTCTAATGTGTTAAGAGTGATTTTTTTTGTATATAAGTACGTTTATTTTCAAACAATCTGAAACTTTTGCAGATGTAATGCAGCATCTTTTCTTTTCCTAAACTACCTGATAGTAATTTTTTTATTAGATTCTCCAATACCCTCTGGTAACTTCAGTGTGTGTGTGTGTGTGTGTGTGTGTGTGTGTATATATATATATATTATAAAAAAGGCATTTTTCTATGTCAGGAGTCAGTGAACTGTGGCTCACAGGCCAAACCTCACCTGCTGCCTGTTTTTGCAAATAAAGTTTTATTGTAACACTTCCCACATTTATTTGTTTACATGTTGTATATGACTGCATGTATACTTGGCAGAGTTGAGCAGTTGTGACTGAGGCCGTATGGCACACATAACCTAAAATATGTACTCTGGATCATTACAGAAAAAAATGTGCTAATATTTGTTCCATATAATATGGTACAATTGGGAAAACTAGAAAAGTAACATTGCTGCATCGCTACTTACCATCTAATCCTTAGACTGCAATCAAGTGTCTATAATTGCCCCAGAAATGTCCTTTAAGGAATCTCTTTCATTTATCTGTCATGTCTCTTCAGTCACATTCAATCTAAAATGTCTCCATGAAAGCCTTTCTTTGACTTTCATGACTTTGACACTTTTAACTATTATAGATTGGGTATTGTCATTTGGGTTTCTTCCGAGGTTTTCTTGCAATTAGAGTCAGGTTATGAATCCTTGGCAGGATTGTCACAGACAGAGAAACTGCTGGATCCTTTCCATTGCACTCTTCCATGTGTGACACTGGGGATTTGTCTTATTACCAATAATGCTCACCCTTGATTAGGGTGGTATCCAACAGACTGCTCCACTGTGATATCACTTTTCTTCTCTTTATATTTACTAAAAATCATGTATTTTGACACAATATATTTAAATATATATTGTAGTATACATGTATATATTTATATACTCTCAGAGCATGTATATATGTGTTTGTGTGTGTCCCCAGGATTTGTTGTGGTGAAGGGAGCTTAGTTATTACTTATTCTACTTTTTCAAGAAGGTATTTGCCTAAAACTAAAAATCATCTCAAAAGCAAGATCTTTTTCAAGATTAAAGAAATAACAGTTTGCTTATGGTGGCACTTCAGACACTGAGACAGGTGGTACATAAGAATCATGAAGACTAAAATATCAAACCACTATGTCATTTAATGAATCCTTTTAACTTCATTAAGTGTATGTTTAATGATCCCTATTCATGTGGCACCTGTTATTTGCAGCCTGTGAGACAAATACATGAGAACATGTCTGCATATCACCACACAGCTCTAAAGAAACTCCTGTCCTCAAGTCTGAGCCTTCTGTGTTTGTTTTATTCACATATAACCATCACTTCCATTACCACCTCTCATAGATAATAGTTGCTCCAAAAACATTTGTTAGACAAATGACCAAAGAATGAACAAATGGTTATATACATTCTAAGACTGACCTTACAAGCCAACATACTATATTTTGCAAAAGTACTTCTGACTATTTCTTTGGAAACTATATGTTGCACACACACTTGAGAGTTATTGAAAAACTGCTATATAATTAAAAATATTGATTCATAGAAACATAAACCTAGAAGGGACAAATCAGCCGACTTTCATTTGTTCCGTGTCTACTGCACTTTAAAATGGAAGTTTCTTTTAAAAATCAAGTAGGTTGTTTTGCACCCTACAAAAATAAAAACCATTGTCTAAATTATATTTTAGAAATCAATCCATTATCTTACAGCTGTGTAGACACACGCTTAGAGATTGCAGAAAGGTAAATAGACAAACTAAAACATAGGCACACACTCAACTATATATCCTGAGATGCCCAGGGCCTAGAAAACACACAGCATTTCTTTGTTAGCTCTTCGGTGAGGCTTACATGCAGGAATTTAAGCCTAATTTTTTATATAGTTTTCTGTTTATTTCTCAAAGATATTTTAAATTTATTCTTCCTACCTAAATTCTGCCATAAGTCAAAAACATTCAGGGAAAACCAATACACTAGCATTTTCTTTAACTTCTGTGTTTCATCCATCTGTGAGCTAACTAGAATGAATTCCAAAGGCTTGGAAAGGATTAGGTTAAGATATAATCTTGAAAATACTTAATAAACATAGGGAACTGGAACACATAACATTCAGCCAGGAATCCAACTGACTTCTACTCAAAGTGGCTCCCTATGATAAGCCTACAGACTTGCAGAGCATGAATCCACAGATTTGATTATATTATCCCTCCATTTCCCTAGCCACAGGGGTAAAGCTTTTGCCTGCATGTCTCAGTGCCAATCCAAACAATGATACGACTTACCACTTCCAGCCATGGCGCGCATTCCTCATCAGAAGGCTTTATGAATGGGAGCTCATTAATCAAGCAGTCATCCCAAGAGGCAGAGCAGAGGCAGAATCTGAGCTTGGAAAGTGTCCGGAAACTGCCAGGTGCAAAAGCATGCATTTACTGGCTCGTTC